>ML401259.1:2093-31717 GCA_005239525.1 Nicotiana knightiana | reverse complement strand
ATAATAATAATAATAATAATAATAATAATAATAATAATAATAATAATAATAATAATAATAATATTTCTCTTTTACTGCATTTGCAGTGGATAATAAAAAGAAATAATGAAATTGAAGAGATTCATTCTTTCTTTTTTCAAATGACGATGTGCTCAGATCACAACAAAGGAGAATTATAAAGCTTACTTTGTTTACCCTAAATGAGGAAGTAAATGATAGAAGTGAAATGTAAAATAAATAAATAAGTGGGCAAGCTGAACCTCGACCTCGAATTTAAGTACTTTTGAGGTGATAATAGTATAAGAACAATAAAGATAAAATAACTCTGATGAACAGTAAGCAAGGAAGAAAGAATTGTATAATGTTTTCTCAATGAATAATGATCATTACAAATGATTGAAACTCCTCTTTATATAGTAGATGAATCCTAATTATGGTACATCTCTAATTACAAAAGCGAATCGTATAAACAGCTAATTAACCGCTTCTGGATTGATCCGTTCTGAGATTCACGCCACGATCCTCGGCCAATCACGGATATCTCGCTCTTTTCGTTATTAAGCTATCCCCGATGTTACTCGAAGTCTACTTCCTTAGCTTCGATTGATACTGACCTCGATCTCGAGAGAGAATCCAATCTCGAACAAGACGCCTTAACTTTACGATGCAACATCCTGATATCGACCAAATAGTGAAATCGGGTAACCCCAATTTCTACCGTATATAGATAATCCCCTCGTTTCTTGGAATATAATGATAATAAATGAATAGAGCCTTCGATTTTTCTTTGACCTCGATAGACAATGATGTCATCCTCATGACGGAAGTGACCGAAATGTCCTGTCGGTACAGTTTTTCAAACCATTAATGAGTGTCAGTGGTCGGTCGGCCACTAGTGCCATCGAACCGTGACTGTAAATCTATAAATATGGCTTATTTTTGCTGAATCAAACTTTACTTTCATCTTCATCAGTTCTTTTAAGCTTTTAACTCTCTCACTACTCCTTAGGTCATCACCTCTAGTTTCGAACCACTAAAACTTACTACTTTCCTCTTTCTTCAACCCATATAATGGCGAAAACATCCAAAACTGTTCCACAAGAGGAAAAAGCTTCCTCTTCTTCTTCACAGACGGCTGGCGATAAAACGCCAGTGGAACCGCTCCCTAAGGAGTTAATTCCCGGCCCGTGCACACTTAAATTCGACTTTAAGATCGAGAATCCTCCATCGGTCCCTGGTTGATGTGAGGAAGTATCGAGGTATATCTGCTCGAAAATGATGGGTTACCTCAAGAAAATCAAAAGGGATTGCAACTTGGGGGACAAATTTCTAGAGATCCCTTCTCCTGAAGAAAGCATTACTACCCACGTGAAATGGTATCTAAGTGTTTGCACATATCCTTTCACGTTGAGCCCCCTCGATCCAGTCATCATTGACTTCTGCCGTCAATATCAGGTGACTCTAGGCCAAATACACCCTTCTTTTTGGCATATTGTGATCATGTTTCGGTTCTTCACCAACAAAGTTGCGGGGCTGCCGTTCACCCTCGACCACCTTATCCAATTATACAATCCTCGTATCTTTCGGGGATTAATCAAGATACAACGTCGAGCGACCAAGGCCCTGTTCTCAAGCATAGACGAGGACAAAGACCGAGGGTGGATGGGTCGGTTCATTCGGGTGAGGTCTTGTGATCACATCCCGAAGGAGAAAATGTCATTTCCCGATAAATGGAACCTGAAGCGTAAGTAACACTTTACTCGTTGTTTTCCATATCGTGTTTTATTTTTTTCTTCATTTAATAACTTCTTTCGTTATGAAGCGGTTGTCTGGGTGCCTCTAGCCGTCCCTAACCTCGAGAAATGGGTTCGGAAGCTGGCTTCGACTTCTTCCCATGCCGAGTGTTGTTGGCGCGACTTGGCAAAAGGCCTATGGGAGGCAAAGAACCATGGTAAGTTTCTCTTTTCTTGTATATGAAGTATTGACTGAAATTTTTTTTTACTTACTTAATCCTTTCTTGTGCAGTCCTGAATAAGGATGCGATTTTGAGGCCCCCCAACAGTGAGGAAGAGGCTATGGCCTCGGCTCCGAAGTCGGGGAAGGACAATAAGAGGAAGAGGGTCTCGACATCCGAGGACCCTAAACCCAAAAAGAAAGCAGCTCGAAAACCCAAGAGGAACACTATCCCTCTGAATTTGGAGTCGGTCCAAAAGTTAAGAGAAAAAGAAGAAGAAGAAGAAATAATGAAGTCAGTGACTCGGCGCTGGTGACCCGAGTGAGGAAGACTGTCGAGACCGCCAAGGCTTCTAAATTGGTGGTAGTTGACGAGGCCCTGCCTCGTGCTGAAAGAGTTTCGAGCAAGGTCCCCAAATCAGCTGAGGTCTAGATTGTCTCACCTCGAACAACGATCATATCAGAGGGGGATGGTCCTGATACCCTCAGAGCCAAACAGAGCGCCCTGAGTGACTCGCTCGGGGCAGTGACAGCAGGTCACTCACCATCTTGACCATAAATGATGAGCATGCCATGAGGACTCCTGAAATAGGCGGAGTCCTCGGTGTGGAGGATCCTCTTCGATATTGCTTCGCCGGAGTTGAGGATGCCTCCGATCTCAACGATGCATCCAACCTCTTTGAAGAGGACCAACATCTTCTAATCCAAGTAAGTATTATTTTTGTTGATGTAGCTTTCTTTCATTTTTCTTTTTCTCTGTTAACTCCTACCTTTTCTCATACAGGATTTCTATAAGTCTCGGGCCGACTTAAGCCAATGTGAGGCCGATCTCCAAAGGCTCTCAGAGGTGAGGAAAGCTCTCAAGCTTCTCTGTGCATAAAAAGATGAGAATATCCAAAAACTCCAAGCTGATTTGGCCAGAGCCCGTAAGGAGGAAACCGAGCTGAACTAGCAGGTAACAATTCTCTTGAAAAAATACGGGCTCGATTCAAGGGGGAAGCTAATATTTCAATGTCACAGTTGCAGCAAAAGATTGAAAGGATCGAGCTATTTTGGAAGGAGGTCGATCAAGCGAAAGTTGACTGCTTTAAGTGGAAGGAAGGCATGGACCGCTTTTCTGTGGAGAAAGAAACCGTCTTGGCTCATTTATCATCGGCCGAAGTCCAACTTCGGAATGCTAGGGAGAAGTGCTCGGTTCAGGCCAAGAGGATCGAGGAGCTCAAGGCTGAGACTAATGCCCAAGCTGAGGCCGAAAAAGGGAAGGCCGAGGCTGATAAGTCGGTGGCCATATAATCTAGCTGATGCCGAGGCTGCTCAAGCACATTTGAGGGAGTTTGTTGAACGAGCACAGTGTACTGCCGATCTTTTCAAATTCCAATCCCGAAGAGAGACCCTCGAGAAGATCCACGCATGAGGTTTCGATCTTTCTGAGGAGATAGCACAGGCAAAGGTGCATGAAGCTGATGCCAGGCTACTGTCCTCTTCCGATGACGATGACGATGATGAAGGCAGCAAGAGTGGGTCTGATAATGATGAGGGTCCTGAAGAGGAAGCTTCCCTCGAGGATGGAGGCACCCCTGACCATAGTTAGGGCACTTGTACTTTTGTTTTTCTTTTCTTTGTGTAGGACCCTTGTCGGTCCTTTGTAAATACCTTTGTTCAAATATATATAAGAATATTTCTATTTTTTGAATTCCGTCTCAATTTTTTCCTTGTGATAATTTCAAATTTACTTTGTGACTTGTAAAATTTTAACATATTTTATGCCATGTGGATAATATGTTTAAGACTTCAATTTTTGGGCAACTTGGCCGAAGCCAAACTAATACTACCTTTGCAGTCGAGTGAGTTTTTACTCGAACTCGAAATAATAGAACCCTTAGGTTTTAATTGAGTGAGAATGGATTCTCGAACTGTAGTTGAGTGAGTTCTTACTCGAACTCGAAGTAGTAAAATCCTTAGGTTCGAATGGATTCTCGAACTCAAAAATATGATGGCCCTTAGGCTCTTGGATCGGGCCGATATGGGCTCAGAAAAATGACTTTTTCCCCTTTTCGGCTTAATTTTTTTTAAACATATATAGGAACTTGCTATGCTTAGCACAAAGTAGGTTTGTACCCATTGTGTTTTTTCAGGATTATCGAAACCCTTTGCTTTTTATGCCTTAGCACAAATTTGTATTTAAACAGTTCGATACCTCTTCAGGTTTTTTGAGGGCTGACAGTATCAAAGCCTTTTAATTACTTTGCCGAGGGTATCCTTTTTTAACCGGTTTTCAAAAGAATTTGAAGGCCTATTTTTATTGTGGAATTCAGACGTCTCCGAGCCTTGTTAGTTTGGCCGTAGCCTTTGGGTCTGCCTCTTGGGCTTATTTTCTCATTAATACTTTGAACTTGTTCAAAGTGTTAGTCCTCTAGTAGGGTGGCCTTGGACCATAAAATCAAGGGTGTTCTATTGGAGGTCTTATGGTCTCGAAGTTTGACAGTTCAAACATGCCAATTTTTTTACGGCAATCACCGAGTATGGGGTTGATCATTCGAGGTGCAGTTGCACTTGTCCCTTGAGCCAATGTTCACAAGAAATCATAAGTATGGAACTTATAAAGTAGAAATTTCATTAAGGCACAGGATACCAGGTAAGGAAAAGTACTTCTTTCAATAGTTCATACATGCGTACATATTTTGCCATTAGGGCTCGAGTAATATATTCGGACACGGTTCATTTGACCGTTTGGCCCATTACAAAGTTTTTGTATCGAGACCCTGTTGAAATGAAGTATTTTCCTTGAAAATATAACATCCGAGGGTGATGCCCCCACAGTATTCAATGTTGATTGTAAAAAAACCTCGGATACTCTTAGTCAGCACGAACAATGGTTGCCTTGTTAAAAACTTTGCCGGAAAAACCCATTTGGGATAAAAAACCGGTCGAAGGGAAAAAGAGTGCAATGCATACTTTAAGATTCTGATATCTTCCTGCATGAAGAGAACTTCGATACCTTTGCCCAAACACCTGAAAATAAGTTAGTGTAAAATGTAAATGAAAAAGGAGAAGGTCATACATTAACAATAATATTGTTTGAGGAGTGAGATGTTCTAATTATTAGGTAGTTGCTCGCCGTTTATCGTGCCAAGCTTGTAGGGTCCCTTCTCGATGATATCGAGGACTTTATACGGTCCTTTCTAATTTGGGTCGAGTTTTCCTTCGTTAGGGTCTCGGGTGTTGAGGGTGAATTTTCTCAGAACTAAGTCTCCTATCCTGAAATGGCGAATTGGTCCTTCGATTATAATACCTTTCGATGCGTTTTTTTGTGCGGCCATTAGAACGAGGGAGGCTTCCCATTTTTCATCTAGTAGTTCGAGGCTCGTACTCATAGCCTCGTGATCTGACTCTTCTGTTGTGTACCAAAACCTGGCGCTGGGTTCCCCGACTTCGATCGGGATCAAGGCTCCGGTGCCATACACTAAGGAGAACGGCGTTGCCCCCGTACTGGACTTTGACGTTGTTCGATATGCCCAAAGGACTTCGGGTAGAATTTCCCTCTATTTTCCCTTGGCGTCGTTCAACCTTTTATTTAGATTTTGAATGATGGTCTTGTTTGTCGATTCGGCCTGTCCGCTTTTGCGAGGATGGTACAGTGTCGATCCTATTAACTTACCTATTTGTTCTTCGAACATTTTATTTACTACTCATTGGTAGGTAGCACCAACATTTTTTATCCCAAAGGGTATTATGTTATAGCAATATGTGTCATACTTAGTGATGAATGAAGTATTTTCCTGATCCTCCGGGTTCATTTGAATTTGATTGTACTTGAAGTAGGCGTCGAGAAAACTAAGGATCTCGTAGCCGGTCGTGGCATCGATCATGCGATCGATGTTAGGCAAATGAAAAGAGTCTTCGGGGCATGTCTTGTTTAAATCTTTATAATCTACATGCATCTTAAGTTTGTTCCCCTTTTTAGGAACTACAACTACGTTTGCTAGCCATTCGGGATATTTCACTTTCCGAATGTATCATATTTTGAGAAGTTTAGTTACCTCATCCTTGATGAATGCAATGTTTTACCTCGGACTGAGGCCTTCTCTTTTGTTTCACTGGCCTGAATTTCGGGTCCAGACACAATCGTTGTGTTTTTATCTCTGGTGGGATCCCTGTCATATCTAAGTGGGACCAAGCAAAACAATCCATGTTATCAATAAGAAATTTAATAAGTTTCTTCCTAAGTTCGGGGGTTAACCCTGTAACCAGGTATATCTTTCGATCAGGAAGATACTCGATCGGTATAACCTGTTCCAGCCCCTCGACTGTTGATTTGGTGGAATCGGAATCTTCGGTAATAATGAAGGATCGAGGGATCCAATAGGCATCATCTTTCTCTTCGATTCCCTGCTTTTCAGATTGAGTCGGGGCTAGTGACTGTGTTTCTATTTGGTTTCCTGTTTTCCTTTGGCCTCCGATCCCTTTGTTGTCGAAAACGCCGATATCGGTTGATGTTTTAGACATTAGTACCACACAAAAAGATAGGTTACTTTGTGTGGTACCCAATTTTTGAGTGCTGTCTCTCTAGAAGAATATGGTTTTTCTTGGTGTTCCAACTTCTACTGTTGCGGAATAATAAAAGCAGTAAAGTAAAAACACAGAGATTTTTACGTGGAAAACACCTGGCTCAAAAGGTGAAAAAAATCACGACCTACTCCTCAGTAAGATTTGCTCAAACTCTTCACTAAAACTCTGAGCCAAACGGACTTACAAAATAAACTCTTTTGTAATCCTAGGACTAACTCTAATCCCTTTGTAGTAACTAGCCCCTAGCTAATTTCTACAAGCTTCAAGTTAACTCTAACTTAAACAATGCGTACCTATTACAATTGCTTCTATGAAAGCTGAAAATATACAATATTAAAATTCCTACTACAACCAACTAGACTCAATGATAAACAGCTGGTCTGTAGCCTTTGTGTCGCACAATAATTCTGCTTGCAAAATGTCTGGGAATTTTGCTTTCAGATCTTGATTCACTTATGCACTTGTGCGTTCTTGATTCAAGCAAGAATACTTCAATTATTTATTAAGTCAGTTGTTGAGTTTGTCGTTCAGTTCTGGTACAATTCTACCTGGATGAACGAATTCGTATTAAACTCAACTTCCTTCCTTCGTTATTGTCCTTGCTGAATTCAACTTCTATTCTCTCTTCAATTTTCAACCTTTTCGCATTAGAAGATACTCTCCTTGTTCATTGATACTTCACAATCACATTCATCTCCTATGCATATAAGGTTTTTGTGCCAACGCGTCAGGTCAAGTGTGTATGCTATGATGGACCTGGTTCAACTGGTCAGACATTTGTCAATCTTCAAAACTATGCAGTGACTTGGGTCAACAAATTCTCCATTTTTTATGATGGCAAACTATGTGTTTCTCGCTATAT
Organism: Nicotiana knightiana; assembly: GCA_005239525.1. Taxonomy (NCBI): domain Eukaryota; kingdom Viridiplantae; phylum Streptophyta; class Magnoliopsida; order Solanales; family Solanaceae; genus Nicotiana; species Nicotiana knightiana. The sequence goes on along the minus strand of ML401259.1, from coordinate 24,333 downwards.
ACAACTCAAACACTTTGTATGTTTTTTAAGCATTTATCATAGAGAAACCAGGTTCATTAGGTTATAAATATCATGTGAAATATAAAAGCACTTTTCTTCCCTCTTTTGGCATCATCGAAAAGTTTGCAAAATGATAAACTTACCAGTGTTGTTTAACAATTACTCATATCCATTAAGGCAACTGCAGGTGCAAACATTTCTAATCATCATAAGAAACCAATAAATGTAAGCTATCTAAGAAATTGAGACAAGTCAATAACAAAACAGCAAAAAATCATTGATTAGGAACGTACATCAAACACCATACAAAACAAAACAAAAACAGCCATAACCATGAGCAAAACAGAATAAAAACAATAGAAACAGAAACTGGTCTAAAGAGGGGTAACCATGAGCAAAACAGAATAAAAACAATAGAAACAGAAACTGGTCTAAAGAGGGGTTTTGGAAGCACTGGACAGCCTAAGGATGTGAAGGTGCAGAGGAGGTTATGGTCTTGGTTTGTAGAAGAGAAAACATCTGATTAAGAACACCCTCGTTCTTTTCCTTCTCTTTTGCTAATTCAGCCCTGAGAGCATCCCGCTCAGCTTCAACCTCAATCAAACGAGACTTCAAATGAAGGATCTCCATATCCTAGATCTCGTTTTCCTGCACCAGAGTTCTAACTTTGTTGTTGACAGGCTGCTTCCTAGATGAACCAGGTTCATCTGCAGGAACATTAACAGTATAATCGTAAGTCAGCAAAGTATCCTTCCCAAAATAGTCCTTGGCAGTAGCCATCTCGGACTTTTTCACAAGAACATCAAAAAGAGCAAGCACAACGGTCAGAATAAAGCCATATGGGATTGCATGTGTTTTTGTTCCATTCACAACTTTGTCCAAGAGTTGGATGATGAAGGCTGGCCAATTTATCTGCTTTCCCCTATACAAACATTCCATCAAGGTCAGATCCATATAGTTGGATATGTGCCTTCTTTCTTGTCTTGGCAACACGAACTTGATGACAAACTCGAAAAGCAACTTGTGCTCTAGCTTCATTTCACTCTTGTAGACTGGTCTGGGTTCAATTTCCCTTTCATTTTCACTGAAGAATCTGGTAATATTAATTGCTGAGGCCATCCTATCTAAACTAGGCCATATTTGCCTAGTGTAATCCTCGTAGCTCTCAGTAGGAATTTGCAGAATTTCTCCCAGTTCTTTAGCATCAAGGGAGACTTAATTCCTTTGACTGTGGTAGTGACCCTGCCGTCTTTGACCACTGCATTACCCATGAACTCCACTAGTTCAGCTCTAGCCAACCTTCCTTCAATATGAAGAACCATGTTCTTCCACCCCTGAACATCCAGTGTGTCCAGCAGGCATCTCATCCCAGATTCCTCAAGATCCTTCACCAACTTTCCCTTCAGAATTGTTCTTTTTCCAAACAAGGTGATTATGTCAGTCACCTCACCAACTTTCCCCTCATCTTCTCCACTCCACTCTTTATCATCATCTTTCTCAACAACCTTCACTTTTCTTGCCTTAGACCTGGTCCTTTTAACAGATTCTGTGAGTGTGGCAAACACTGTAACTGACTTCTTTGAAGAAGCCTTAGCCCTTTTTGATTTTGGTGTCTCAACCACAACAGGAGCAGTCTGCTCCTCATGATGGACCAGGTCCATCGTATTCTCTTCAACCACAACAGTCTCCACAGGCTCTCCTACTTTAGCCTTTCCCTTTGCAGCTCTCTTTTTCTTGCTCTCAAGCATAGCCTTCTCAAGCAGTTCTTCTTCCTCTCTCACAACACTATGTGTATCACGCACCTAAGGAATAGGAACATCAGTAACTACAGAAGTTTTCCTCTTCTTAGAAAGAACTGGATTAGTAGCCTTCTTGAACTTCTGAGTCCTCCTTTTCTTGGGGTTATAGGACTCCCCCAGTTTTCTTAGCCTTTCAGCCAGTGTCTCGTCCCCAGATAAACCAGGTTCATCTACTCCTTTCTTTAAGCTTGCTAGATCTGTCGCTGCTTCCTCGACTACACTTCCCCCTAACTCTGTGACATCTTCTCCAACCTTCTCAGGAATGGGACCACAAATAGTCTATGTAGTACCATCCTCCCCAAATCCCTTTCCCTCAAGAACTTTACCTTTTTCCAATTTTCTTTGCCTACTAGGCACTTCAACATCCACTACCGACCCAACCAGAACAAACATGTTCTCAGCATTAGCAGACTCATAAATTGCCTCGAGATTACCTTGTTCACAATTTGATGAACCAGGTGTTTCATCCTCATTGGCTGATTTAAAAGATTCACTTGATGATTCAGAATTCTTATCCTTTTCAGCCTGCAGAATTGCCTCCAAGACTTTTGCACGTGACCCAGAAGCCACTGATGTTCTGGCAAGAACCTTTACACGACGACCACGAGGGGCTGGGTTAGGGTTAGATGTGGGTTCTGGAACAGGAGGATTTTTAGGAATAGGAGAGTTTTCAGGTGTTGAGGTTTTTTCTGAAGATTGAGAACTGTATACCGATGGAGAATTTGAATCTGATTCATAGTTCCCTCCATCATAATCACGATTTTGTGATGAAGAAGAAGAAGCAGATGGTGGTGAAGACATGATTATGAGTGTTGTTTGGAAGAAAAGAAAGAGTGATAATTTTTTGTGTTTGAAGACTAGTGTTGTTGGTTCGGCGGTTACTTTATGAAGAGGAGAGTAATGATGACCCTTATATAATGGGTAGAAAATTTATTCAAGTGGAAGTCTAATAGTTGTAGGAGTGTCATTGATTTGACGGTTAAGAGTTCCCTACTTCTAGGCTAATTGAGTACTGATGTGACTTCTTGGAACAAGTTCATTTATGGATTAGTACAAATAATTGAAATGAACCAAATATAGATAGAATCCTGCTCATGTGTGACTGTAATTAGTTCAATAATTGTATGGAGATGAGCACGTACCTTGTCAGTCAGATTAACCAGCAGAGATTAACCAGGTTCATCGTGTTGAAGTCCTTAATTTGCCTCAATTTACAAAGATAGAGAAACATTATTAGAAACCAAGGAATCATATTAATACATGGAAAGAGAGTATGACAGTAAATTCATGATGCTGAGCAATGATTAGACTGGTTGATTATCTATGTTAGTATTTTTTTTCAATTTTTTTTTCTTTTAATCAGGTGATTTTAATCATCCCTAATTCAAGATGGTTTCTCTCAAAATGCTCTCTACTCAGTGCTTTAGTAAAGATATCTGCAATTTGCTTATCAGTAGCACAAAATTCAATTTAGATCGTTTCTTTTTCATAGTTATCCCTTAGGAAATGGTGCCTAACATCTATGTGCTTAGTTCTCTTATGATGAACCGGGTTCTTCGTCATACTAATGACACTAGTGTTATCACAAAAACTAGGAATGCATCCCACATCTATACCAAAGTCCATGAGTTATTGCTTGATCCATAGCAACTGAACACAGTAGGAGGCTGCAACCACATATTCAGCCTCAGTAGTAGACAAGGCTACTGAATTTTGTTTCTTGGTAGCCCAAGACTCAAGGCATGATCCCAGAAAGTGAGCCATACCTGAGGTACTTTTACTATCAACCAGGAAACCTGTATAATCAACATCAGCATATCCTACAAGGTCGAAATTACTACCTTTATGATACCAAAGGCACAAATCAGTGGTGCCTTTCAAATAACTCAAAATTCTCTTCACTGCAGTGAGGTGGGACTCCTTTGGATTTGCCTGAAACCTAACACAGAGTCCCACGCTGAACACAATATCAGGTCTACTGGCAGTGAGATATAATGGAGACCCAATCATCCCTCTATATAGCTTCTGATCAACGGATGAACCAGGTTCATCTACATCCATTTTTGTAGTTTGGGCTATGGGAGTGTCTATTTCCTTTGAGTCTTTCATTTTAAACTTCTTGAGCAAATCTTTCACATACTTTTGTTGGTGGATCATTGTTCCATTTGAGTTTTGCTTGATTTGCAAGCCTAAGAAGAATTTTAGCTCGCCCATCATACTCATCTCAAACTCACTCCCCATAAGCATAGCAAATTCCTTGCTCAATTTTTCAGAAGTTTCCCCAAATATAATATCATCCACGTATATTTGCACAACCAGGAGATCCTTACCTTTTTCCCTTAAGAACAAGATACTGTTAATTTTTCCTCGTTTGTACCTAGCAGGAATTTTGATAATCGTTCGTACCATGCTCTTGGTGCTTTTTTTAGACCATATAGAGCCTTGTCGAGTTTGTATACGTGGTCAGGTGACTCCTTGCTTTCAAAACCTGGAGGTTGCTTGACAAATACATCTTCCTTCAGATAGCCGTTGAGAAAGGCACTCTTAACATCCATCTGATGAAGAGTAAATTCCATGTGTGCAGCAAATGCTATAAGAAGTTTGATTGCCTCCAGTCTTGCCACAGGGGAAAAAGTCTCATCATAGTCAATTCACTCTTCTTGACTATACCCTTGAACAACTAGTCTTGCCTTGTTCCTTGTAACAATTCCATCCTCATCGAGCTCGTTCCTGAAGACCCCCTTGGTGCCAATCACTGATCTGTCTAGTGGCCTGAGTACCAAGTGCCATACTTGACTTCTTTCAAACTGATTCAGCTCTTCTTGCATGACATTTACCCAATCAGCATCTTGTACGGCTTCCCCAATGTTCTTTGGTTCGATCATGGATAAAAAGGCATCAAACGCACACATATTTTTCAAGGATGATCTTGTTTTGATTCCGGATGTCAAATCTGTTATGATGTTCTCAAGAGGGTGAGAACTCTAATATCTGTGTTGTTTGAGTACCATGTATTCATTCCTAGACAATTCCATGGTGTCTTGTTGTTGTGGAGCGGGATCAGGTCCAGGTTGCATACGTTGAATTCCCCCTGTCATGTTGCTCGGGGTTGTTGAACCTGGTCCATCACATATTCCACCTTCCATGTTTGCTTCAATGTGATCATTGCTTCTCACCAATCCAAGCTCCTCAGCTTCAGGTTTCTGTCTCTCAGCAAGAATGTTAGTTTCATCAAAGACAACATGTACACTTTCTTCTACACACATAGTTCTTTTATTATATACTTTATAAGCTTTGCTATGTGATGAATATCCCAAGAATACTCCCTCATCACTTCTGGGGTCAAATTTTCCTAAGGAATGTTTGCCATTATTATGCATAAAACACTTGCATCCAAAAGANTTCATCACAGAACTCAGCAAACTTAGCATTCTCAAATTCAGTACCATGGTCAAATCTTATTGATGTTAGTTGATGTCCTAATTGATTTTGAGTTTTCTTGACAAATGAGGTGAATATATAAAATGCTCATCCTTAGATGCCAAGAATAAGGTCCAACTGAACCTTGACTAATCATCAAGTAGCACCATCACATATCTCTTACCACCTCTACTCAGAGTTCTCATAGGACCACACAGATCCATATGAACCAGTTCCAACATCCTGGTGGTACTGACTATTTTCTTAATTTTAAAAAAGTACCTTACCTGCTTCCCCCGGCACATGCCTCACAAACTTTGTCCTCCTTGAACTTAATGTTAGGAAGTCCTACCACTAAGTCCTTAAAGACTAGTTTGTTAAGCTGAGTCAGACTCGCATGACAAAGTCGTTTGTGCCACAGGAGGGGATCACTGTCCAACACAATTAGGCAAGTGAGTTCATTTTCAGACAGTGTGGACAGGTCTATGACATAAATGTTATTCATTCTTTTTCCCTGCAAAAAAATCTTGTCATTAAGCAAGTTAATCACAAAACATTTTGTGAAAGTAAAAGCAACCAGGTTACCTCTGTCACACAGTTGTGATACACTGATCAAGCTATATTTCAAGCCATCTATTAGATACACATGTTCAATGGATCATGTGTCATCTTTACCTACCTTACCAACCCCAGTAATTCCACCTTTCTTTTCGTTTCCAAAGGAGACATTTCCTCCTTTTATACTTTCAAGTGAAAGCAACTGTTCCATGTTCCCAGTCATATGCTTTGAGCAGCCACTATCCAAATACCAAATTTGGATGCCTCCTTTCACTTGAACCTACAAAAGAATCAGGGGTTAATTTTAAGAATCCAAACTAGTTTGGGTCCTTTTCTATGAGAGAATTGATGAATCAAAAAAAATTTTGGCCCAATTTGGTAGTCAGTTTTTCCTTTTTACAAACCTCTCATTTTTTCGACTGGCCTGGTCTTTTGCAGTACATTCATATTTGTAGTGCCCAGTCTTACCATAATGGGTGCATATTTTATTCTCAGGGAGAGTGAGATACTTGCTTTTGGGATCCCACTTGGGAAATTGACTTCCAAAGCCAATCCCTCTCCGGTTTCTACTATGATTTCTCTTGAAGCCATATTAGGGTATCAGAGGATTTATTCCATTTACAAGTTCGATCTAATTCATGTTTGACTTTGCCAAGTTCTTCATTAAGAGTTCTTATCTGTTCATCCTTTGCATACATCTTATCTTTTAGTTTTCCCACGTTTTCTTCTAATATGATATGAGAATGATCAACAACCTTTTTACTGGATCCTAGTTTTAGCTTCAAGTTTTCAGATTTTAGTTCTAGAATCTCAGTTTCAAGTGGATGAACTTGGTTCAACAAGACAGTGTTTTTCTTTTCAGATTCTCTGACTCTGAATTCCAGGTTCATGCACTTTGATTTTAGCATTTCACATTCTTTAGAAAGTTGATCCTTCTGTTGGTTGATTTCCCAGTGCACACGCAAGTGTACGTGGTCGACAAGTAATATAGGAATTGAAGTCCAGATATCGTACCCACAGGGACTTGTGATTTAACTATCAACTAAACTGACTCAAACAAACATTTACTAGAATTAATCTAAAGTAGTAAATCAAAAGATTAAATAGACAACTAACTAAAAGATGAATTCAAGGTAAATTGATATTCTAGAGTTATGGGTTGTTAAACAATCATCTATGAAATCAAGTAGCAACTCAGAGAGTTTTTCCTTAGATAGGAACTTTACTTTGTTTTTAAGATGGGAGATACTTACCTCTGGTTCTTCATGTGATTCCTCATCAGATTCTCCAATTTCCATGAGCGCCCGATCTTCAGTCTCCCCATCTTCTGATTCCTCATCTGAACTTTCCCTTCAAGCAACAACCATAGCCTTTGTTGTGGTTTTCTTGGGTTGGACCTGTTCCTTCTTTCGTATCTCTCCTTTTTCCATTCTACTTCCCTCTAAGGATAGTTTTTGATGAGATGGACAATCTTACCATATTTGTAGCATCCCTCGTTAGTTGGCCTTTCTGGAGCTTTTGCTTTGTTGTAGTTTCCCCCTCTAGAGATGCCCTTCTTCCTTACGAGAAAGTTTTTGAATTCCTTGGTGATCATGGCCATCTCAGCATCCTCCATATTTGCTCCCTCAGTGATTCTTAGTGCTAGACTCCTCTCCTTCTTTGGACCATCCATATTCATTGTCTGCCTTCTAAGTTCATAGGCAGTGAGGTTTCCAATCAGCTCATCCAATGTCAGGGTTGCCATATTTTTGGATTCCTGGATAACAGTGATTTTGCTTTCCCAGGAAATAGGCAAGACCCTTGTCAGAATCTTCTCAACCCTGTCCTCTTCAAGAATGACTTTTCCAAGAGATTTCAGTTCATTAGTCAAGGTTGTGAACCTTGTGTACATCTCTTGGATAGTCTCTCCTTCTTTCATAGTGAAGTTTTCATACTGAGAGTATAGTAGAGTACCTCTTGACCTTTTTATCTGAGGTGTTCCTTCATGGGATACTTGCAAGGTATCCCAGATTTCTTTGGCAGTGGTGCATCTTTGGATTCTGTTGTACTCGTCTGGACCTAGTCCATACACTAGCCACTTTTTGGCCTTTGCATTCTTTTCCCATTTCTTCAGATCCTCAGCAGTGCATTCAACTCTAGTCTTTGGTAGATCTATACCTTCAGCAGTCTTCATCATGGTAGCTAGAGGACCATCAGTGACTATGTCCCAGAGTTTATAGTCTTCTCCAATCAAGTGGTCCTTCATCCTGTTTTTCCACCAAGACATTGAAGAGTGGTGGCATTGCAGTTGATTGACATTCCCAGTTTCCAGGTGGTGCACTCATCTTGATCTTCTCCAAGGTGTTAGCCTTTCAAGGATAACCTGCTCTGATACCAATTGAAGTTTTAGACGTTAGTACCACACAAGAAGATAGGTTACTTTGTGTGGTACCCAATTTTCGAGTGTTGTCTCTCTAGAAGAACCTGGTTCTTCTTGGTGTTCCAACTTCTACTGTTGCGGAATAATAAAAGCAGTAAAGTAAAAACACAGAGATTTTTACGTGGAAAACACCTGGCTCAAAAGGTGAAAAAAACTCCGACCTACTCCTCAGTAGGATTTGCTCAAACTCTTCACTAAAACTCTGAGTCAAACGGACTTACAAAATAAACTATTTTGTAATCCTAGGACTAACTCTAATCCATTTGTAGTAGCTAGCCCCTAGCTAATTTCTACAAGCTTCAAGTTAAATCTAACTTGAACAATGCGTACCTATTACAATTGCTTCTATGAAACCTGAAAAGATACAATATTAAAACTCCTACTACAACCAACTAGACTCAATGATGAACAGATGGAACTGGTTCTTCTAGCTGGTCTGTAGCCTTTGTGTCGCACAATAATTCTGCTTGCAAATGTCTGGAAATTTTGCTTTCAGATCTTGATTCACTTCTGCACTTGTGCGTTCTTGATTCAAGCAAGAATACTTCAATTATTTATAAAGTCAGTTATTGAGTTTGTCGTTCAGTTCTGGTACAATTCTACCTGGATGAACGAATTCGTATTAAACTCAACTTTCTTCCTTCGTTACTGTCCTTGCTGAATTCAACTTCTATTCTCTCTTCAATTTTTAACCTTTTCGCATTAGAAGATACTCTCCTTGTTCATTGATACTTCACAATCGCATTCATCTCCTATGCATATAAGGTTTTTGTGCCAACGCGTCAGGTCAAGTGTGTATGCTTTGATGGACCTGGGTCAACTGGTCAGATATTTGTGAATCTTCAAAACTATGCAGTGACTTGGGTCAACATCGGCATTACCTCGTCGACCGCAAAAATTTCTTTTACAGCATGTTTCTCTCCATATACCGTTTTCACCCCGTCCGGTGTTGGGAATTTCATTATTTGGTGGAGAGTCTAGGGAACTGCCCTCATATTGTGAATCAAGGGCCTCCCGAGTAGGGCGTTTTACCTCATGTTTCCCTCGTACATGGAACTTTGGTTTCTTGAATAGTTCCAGCTACGTTAACCGGTAGAATGATCTCTCCTTTAGTTGTTTCGTTGTCCATGTTGAAACCATTCAGGATCTCTGGGGGTACAATTCGATCTTGTAGGCCGAGTTATTCTACGACCCTCGATCAGATGATATTTTTCGAGCTACCTAGATCCACTAAAACACGCTTAACTTGAATTTTATTCATAAAGATAGAAATTACCAGAGTGTCATTGTGAGGTTGAGAAATTCCTTCTACTTTCTCATCGTTGGACGATACAGTGCCTTCTGACACATAATCTCGGGTACTTTTTTCCAGTGATTCATACTTTGGTGCGTTTGAACACGGGCCCTTGTGGGATATCGACCCCACCGATGATCATATGTACCACATGTTGTGTCTCCTCCTATTCGTTTTTCTGTTGACGTCCATTTCTCTAAAATGGTTTTGGCTTGATCACTCAATAACTCTCGAAGGTGACCCTCGTTGAAGAGACGGGCTACCTCCTCCCTTAGTTTTCTACAATCCTCGGTTCTGTGGCCATGCGTGTTGTGATATTTGCACATCAGATTGGGATTTCTTTGGGAAGGATCAGTTTGTACAGGTTCCCGACTACCTAGTATCTTTGATTCTCCCAATTGTCGATTCAATACTGATGCGTCAATATTGAAGTTATACTCCGATAATCGGGGTGCCTCTGTGGGATCGGCGTGCTTATCAAAACCACTTTTTCTCATAAGTCCCCGAGAACTCTATCCTCGATCATTTCTGGTAGAATTGTGTTCGTGGCTGCCGTTCCTGCGGTATGTGATGTATGGCTGATATCGGTCCATGTTCGACCGAGGTTCCCTGTCGATATCCTTATGATTTTTGCCTTCGGATATACGGAATCGGAAGGAGTTCCTAATTGGTCATCTTCGACTCTGACCTTCGATTGGTACCGATTATGTAAATCGGCCCAAGTCACCGCCGGATATTCGATCAAGTTTTGCTTCATTCAATCCCTGAGTGAAGGCTTGAACAACCCAATCATTTGTGACCGGTGAAAATTCCATGCGTTCCATTTGGAATCGAGACACAAATTCCCTAAGCATTTCATTGTCCTTCTGTTTTACTTTGAAAAGATCTGATTTCCTCGATGCAACCTTTATAGCCCCGACGTGAGCCTTTACTAAAGAATCCGCAATCATGGAGAATGAGTTAATGGAATTTAGCAGTAGATTATGGTACGAAATCATTGCTCCCTTAGATAAAGTCTCTCAGAACTTTTTCAATAGAACAAATTCGATCTCATCATCTTCCAAATCGTTACCTTTGATGGCGCATGTATAGGAGGTGACATGCTCGTTGGGATCGGTGGTCCCATTGTACTTAGGGATATCTGGCACACGAAACTTTTTGTGAATGGGCTTTGGAGCCGCACTTGGGGAAACGACTTCTGTACAAATTTCTTTGAATCCATCCCTTTCAAAATTGGCGGTATCCGATCAACTCGAGAGTTGTACGTTTCTACTTTCTTATCATTCGCCTCAATTTTCTTCTCTCCCGATTCAATTCGTTTGGTGAGTTCCTCAAGCATCTTCATTATCGCGGGGTCAACCCCCAATTCGCTGGCATTCGACCTTTCTAGTGTTGGCTCGGTTCGGCGGGGGGTTTCTGGTTCAACCTTATTCGACGTTCGATGTTGATTTTATAGACATGCAATAGCGGCTTGTTGAGCCTGTAGTATTTCGAAAATTACTTGGAGACTGACTCCTCCATCTCCTCACCCATGCGTACCTCGGCCACCAGATCGACCTTCTCTACGTACACTCCCTTCTGGGTTCGCGCCCAGACTCGCATTAAGAGCAATATGCGAACTGACGTCGACTGGATTTGCGTTTGGTGCTCCCTTGAGATTAGCTTGTGGTACCTCGACCCCTGGAGCTACTATGTTGTCATTTTCCCGTGAAATCCGAGGCCACTGTCACCATGTTTGGGTGCAGTTTGTGAGTTTGACATATTTTTAGCATGAAAACAAAAATATTTGACAAGAACAAACGTAAAGTAGTGTGTGTTATCGGAATCAGTATTGAATAATTACTATTATCCTTAGCCCCGGGGTGGGCGCCAAACTGTTTATCCTAAAATTTGGATAACAATTAAACTTATACTGTGGTTTTAAGGATATGTGATTTCACCCAATACCAATTGATAAATGAGGAAGTAAATGATAGAAGTGAACTGTAAAATAAACAAATTAGTGTGCAAGCTTTCGACCTCGAATTTAAGTACTTTTGAGGTGATAATAGTATAAGAATAATAAAGATAAAATAACTCTGATGAACAGTAAGCAAGGAAGAAAGAATTGTATAGCATTTTCTCAGTAAATAATGATCATTACAAATGATTGGAACTCCTCTTTATATAGTAGAGGAACCCTAATTATGATACATCTCTAATTACATAAGAAAATCGTATAAACAACTAATTAACCGCTTCTGGATTGTTCGTTCCGAGATGCACGCCACGTTCCTCGGCCAATCACGGATATCTCGCTCTTTCCGTCACTAAGGTATCCCCGATGTTACTCGAAGTCTATCTCCCTTGGCTTCGATTGATACTGACCTCGATCTCAAGAGAGACTCCGATCTCGAACTCGACGCCTCAGTTTTTTGATGCAACATCCTGGTCTCGGCCAAATAGTAAAATGAGATAACCCCGATTTCTACCGTATACAAACTTAATCAAGGTTAACTTAAGAAAATTCATTAATATTTTTGGTGAAGAAATTTTTTTTATTAATTCATCACCTCGGATCTATTACATGCTCTTTTTCAGTACTTTTCTCTTTCTATATATACTTTATCTATACATTCTATTTCATCAAACATTAGTAACTCTATCTACTCTTCTATTTCTGCGGCAGTTTCTCAATCCAGTCTCAATTCATTAATATTTCTTAGTCGTAATTTCAGTATTCATATGCCAATGGAATTGAGATATTAAGACGTTCATAATTTTGTAAGGAGATCAGAATTAGAAAATTCATTAGAATGTCCGAAATATAATAGAGTAGTACTAAATTTGAGATTTCTGACCTCGATAAATGATGAAGTGATAGATGGAATCATTCGGTAGAAAAGTTAGATACTTTTTGTGGAGTATATATAACGCTCGTGTCCTTGTTCAGTGGGCTAGTTAGATATCTTTTGTGGAGTTTGTATATAACTCGTGTCCTCTAAGAAGTTCTAGTTTAACTTTATTAAACTAACAGTATAAAATAAACTTTGAACTATCAAATCATCTACAAGATAACTATAAACAATTATTTATTATGTGAGATTAATATCCCCAAATAAACTAAGTAACATGCTATAACAAGTTAAAATACAGTATTGAACTAGCTACTATCTTTATTCAGCAAAATGCATCTTATTCAACAAAAAAAAGATGGTAATATATCAAAAGAAGAAAAAACAGATATACTCCCCTTATATCTGATTTCTTCTTTAAATTAGCTACCATCTAAAATACTATCTAATTACAATGATCCTTCTCATACTTGCTTAATTAACAAGAAGATCTAATTCTGATCTTCCTCCCCAATCTGATATTATGGTGCCGGTATAGACCGAAATTTCGTTATGGTCGGTAATAAATACCGGGACTTTGGTAGTAAAAGAACAGTAGTAGGCAATTAATTAAATTAAAACATAATACAGCATGCAGAGAAAAATAAGTGAATAATAGGTTAATTCTCTTTTCCTTCTTATCCCTTGTTTAATTTACAACAAAGAAAAAAAATATGTACTGTACTTTAATTAAATATTATAAGTTTAAGAGGAAATGAAGGAATGGGAAGAGATAGTGTTGAGACACTTGAATCCAGTAAGAGTTGAGCTGTGTGCATGAGGTGTCTGCTGTTGTTAATAAGAAACCATAATAAGTCTGTTTCACCATACCCCTATAGTGGAAATTTAAACATCAATATGAGCTGCCAATTTTCCAACTTCTCTCTCTCTCTCTCCCCTTTCTCTCTCAACAATAACATTAACACCTCCACCAGCCATTAATGCTATTTCATCCTCTCTATACGCTCTGCATTAACTCCTTCTACTGCATCATCTTCTTCACCTGTTCCCTTCCCCCTTTTTTTTCCTTCTCCAAATCCTCTTTCATTCTTAAATTCCCTTCACAAGAAAAGTTGTTCTTGTCCATGAAAAAAAAACACAAGTTTTCATCTTCCAAAAAGTGGTTTAATACTTGTGCCTGAAAACCGGATCTAATCCCTTGGGTTTATTTGTTTATCTTCTTGCTTTTGTTCCAAGGCTCATCACACAGAGAGTAAGTTGTTGTTCCATCATACTCTTCTTTCTTTCTTTTTTCTCTTGCATTTTTCAAAGCTTTACTTGTTTCAGAAAACCACTGTATCTTTAGTATAAGTGGTAGGTTTTACTTGTTATTCTTGCTTTGATTTCTAATCCTTTTTCCGTTATACCATTACAGAAAGAGTAATATATTAGTGTTGTTGGAGTACTCTACCGAGATATTCGTTGACGTTGTAACATAATTTTTGCCTATGTTCGAAAAAAAAAGAAGGAACATTTCATTCTTTTGGCACTGTCGAAAAGAACTTTTTTTTGTCACGTCAAGACAGAGAAAATAATATAGAATAAAAACGAAGTCTTTGTTTGACATCCCAAAACCGAGGTCGTTTCTTCCCTTTAAATCTTTGTAGCCAGTCAAAACAAAACAAAAAACTAAGTTATCTATGCTTAGAGACAAGAAAGTCAGTAGAGAGAGAGAGACGGGGGTTATTTTAGGGTTTGAAGGGCTATATCATATGGTGAGTGTAAAAATTCTGCCGCAAGATGTCATATGAAATTTTTTGAGAAGCTCAATTCAAGAAAAGTAAGTCGTTTGAACTACCTCTTTTGGCTATCCACCTTTTTAATTTTTGCTTTTTACGTGTATCCGTTTCTCTTCACTTTCCTTTGATCCATCTTTTTCCACTCTTAAGATCTGTTTTGGATCTTGAGCTAGGAAAGGTATAATTCTTAGTAACAAAAAGCAATAATTTTCTGTTCTTTAACGCCGTGAACCGGCAAATAAAGAAAACCTAGAACAAGAATATGAGTCTAAGTCTTCACATCAGAAACTGTAAAATCATATCGTTTTTACAGAATGAGCATGGTGAAGGGGAACGAAAATAAAAATCAATTAAAGGACTTAGTCTTGGCTTCTTCTTACTTTATCTAGTAAGATATGGCAAGTTTTTCATTTTGCAATGATACGTACATGGTTTTGTGGAAAAAAAAAACTTAAATTATTTCTTCCTTTTGAATCTTGAGCTGTTGCCTTTTTGTCCACACTTCCGTATAATCTAGCATGTGTGTGGTTTGTTCACAGAGATGGGCTTTTCTTCTTCTTTTGCAGATGAAATTTTTTTATCTTTAAGAGACAGGATTAATTCAAGATGTTTAAGGGAAACATGTTTGATAGCCACCATCATTTGCTAGATATGTCCGCCCATAATAAAACACCAGAAAATGAGATGGACTTTATTCGAGATGAAGAATTCGAGAGCAAGTCAGGTACTGATATCATGGAAGCTCCTAACTCAGGTGATGATCAAGATCCAAATCAGCGTCCAAATAAGAAGAAGCGTTACCACCGCCATACTCAGCATCAAATCCAAGAAATGGAATCGTAAGCGTATACTTATATATCATATAGTACACGTTGTGTATATATAACATAAAATTCATATATATAAATCGTCGCAAGTACTAAATGTAAAGCAAATGAATAGACCATTATATAGGTTATTTAAACTAACTTTGGTCAGTGTTTTATCAGGTTTTTCAAAGAATGCCCTCACCCTGACGATAAACAAAGAAAAGAATTGGGAAAACGACTGGCGTTGGAGCCTTTGCAAGTGAAATTTTGGTTCCAAAACAAGCGCACTCAAATGAAGGTGAGCCTCCTTTTTTTAGGACTAGGGTTGAATACTCACTTTTTGTTAATATCTTTATATCACTAAGCTTTGGATACCTGCCTCGAATGTAAATGCTTGAGAAATATTCAAACATATTTAGAAATCCATTTTAAAAAATTAAATATAAATTAATTAGCTGCAAATTAAGGTATATTTTGGTGTTAACTATTGCAGGCTCAACATGAACGATCTGAGAACACACAATTGAGGAATGAAAATGAGAAGCTACGAGCTGAGAACATAAGATATAAAGAAGCACTCAGCAATGCAGCATGCCCAAATTGTGGAGGGCCTGCTGCCATAGGCGAGATGTCCTTTGATGAGCAGCACTTGAGGATTGAAAATGCTCGTCTTAGAGAAGAGGTAATTAATCATATGTCCATTTTCTCCTATCTTTGCTTGTCGCAAATACCCTCAGTGTAAAAAAAAATGTATCTTGATACTTTATAAAATATTGTTTGTCGCATTTTTAGATCACTATTTTTACTTATCATGGATTATTACACTATAGGTATTGAATTTCATGACCATCTATTTAAAAGCTATGTTGTAAAACGTTATTTGCCTCATATTTCAGTTTTCTAATGCCACTTATTATAGACTATTACCCTCTACGGTCCACCTTAACTGATGTTTTGGTTGTTGAATCCACCTTTTAGAATTATTTATCTATGGAGTTGACCATATCAACCTTAATTTGAACTTTAAAAATATAACAAATACTCATAGGCTATTTACTCCAAGAACAAGAGAAATTCTTCAATGGACTATTGACGTGAGAAATTCTTTTTCATAATGAAATGATATTAATACTAGAATCCCTAGGACCTTCTTGCTCTAACTTGGTATTATATTGAATTGTGCGATGGTATCATTTAACAATTAAATTCTCTTGGTGCAAATTTTAGTGACTTTATAAAAATTATGCTTGGGCGGAAGTATAAAAGTAAAATTTGTATTTATCCTACAGATTGACAGGATATCTGGAATTGCTGCGAAATATGTTGGAGGAAAACCACTGCTTAATTTTCCTCAAATTCCTCCTCCTGAAGCATCTTGCTCACTGGATCTTGGTTTTAGGCCTCAATCAAGCCTACTTGGAGAAATGTACAGTGCTGGTGACCTTCTCAGAACTGCAATATCAGGCCTTACAGATTCTGAGAAGCCCATTGTTATTGAACTTGCTGTTGCTGCAATGGAGGAACTTATTAGAATGGCTCAATCTGGAGAACCCTTATGGTTACCAAGCCCAAACATCAATTCTACTGAGATTTTAAGTGAGGAGGAATATGTCAGAAATTTCCCTCGAGGGATTGGCCCAAAACCATTGGCACTAAAATCTGAAGCCTCACGAGAATCAGCAGTAGTTATTATGAACCATATTAATTTAGTTGAAATTTTGATGGATGTGGTAGGGATTATTTTCATGATGGTTTTGTTTATTCTTCATTGTTGTTTTTTCATTACTGATTTTTCTGTTTTGTTAATTGTTCTTGTATTGATTTCAGAGCCAATGGACCAATGTTTTTGCTGGCCTAGTATCAAAAGCAATGACCCTTGAAGTATTGTCAACTGGCGTAGCAGGAAATTACAATGGAGCTTTGCAAGTGGTATTGTTTGAATCTACTTATGACACCTAGTTTTTTCTTCAACCCAAATTCCCTATTCAGGATCATGAGCATGTTCTTTTATTGTATAATATAATGTCTAGATATGCTTCTGTGTACTACTCTTTGTTATATATTCATGACACTATTATTATTATTTGAAAACGTGAAGTTAGTACTGCAAATTCTTTCATTCTTTATGAAATGGATGGAATATATTTTAATGGATATATCTGTTGTTACGTTTTAATTTTTAGATGACAGCCGAGTTCCAGGTTCCTTCTCCACTTGTTCCAACTCGCGAGAACTATTTTGTGAGATATTGTAAGCAACATGCTGATGGGACTTGGGCAGTGGTTGATGTTTCCCTTGACAATTTGCGCCCTACTTCAGTGTCGCGCTGCAGAAGAAGGCCATCCGGTTGTTTAATTCAAGAATTGCCAAATGGTTATTCCAAGGTAACACCATTTTTGAAAGTTTATACTATGACCTGATAATGTAAGAAAACTCTATATTATGTACTCAACACTTTGTTATTCTCTACAGGTTACGTGGGTTGAACACGTTGAAGTGGATGAAAAAGCTGTCCACAGCATCTACAAACCTCTTGTCAATTCAGGCCTTGCATTTGGAGCAAAACGCTGGGTAGCAACATTAGATAGACAATGTGAACGGCTTGCAAGTGCAATGGCCAATAACATCCCAACAGGAGATGTTGGAAGTAATACAAATAAATCTCTTAATTTAGTTTTCATCCTTGTTCTAATGGTAAACTCATTGTGAAACACTATTAATGTTAATAATAATTTGCAGTCATAACAAGTCCAGCCGGACGAAAGAGTATGTTAAAATTGGCTGAGAGAATGGTGATGAGTTTTTGTGCTGGTGTTGGTGCCTCGACAACTCACACATGGACAACATTGTCTGGAAGTGGTGCTGATGATGTTAGAGTCATGACTAGAAAGAGTATTGATGATCCAGGAAGACCTCCTGGTATAGTCCTGAGTGCTGCAACATCTTTTTGGCTTCCAGTTTCTCCTACGAGAGTTTTTGATTTTCTCCGCGACGAAAACTCTAGAAGTGAGGTAATCTTTAAGTCAAATTTTACGTATTGTGTCACCAAATTTAAAGGTCTACTTAACATTTATTGAACTTGTACCGACATCATGTGATATATTACACCACTATCAGATTGATGATTAATGATACTCCATCACATCATTGCATGTGTAAGTTAGATCAATTTCATGTCATCTGACCATCCGCTAAATATGTACAGTGGGATATTCTTTCAAATGGAGGGCTTGTTCAAGAAATGGCACATATTGCAAATGGTCGTGATCCTGGAAACTGCGTATCTCTACTCCGTGTTAATGTATGGTCTTCTTATTTATCTACCTCATTGTATTCATTTGTGTTCACTCTTGCTAGTACGTAGAAAATTAAAGCAAGATTCTCTGTTTCTGTAGAGTGGAAACTCAAACCAGAGTAATATGTTGATACTCCAAGAGAGCTCCACTGATTCAACAGGCTCTTATGTTATTTATGCACCAGTCGATATTGTTGCAATGAATGTGGTGTTAAGTGGTGGTGACCCTGATTATGTTGCTCTCCTACCATCTGGTTTTGCTATCCTTCCAGACGGATCGACAAATCATAGTGGAGATAATCCAGAGATTATTGGTAATGGTGGTGGATCTTTATTAACTGTTGCATTTCAGATATTGGTTGATTCAGTCCCTACTGCAAAACTTTCCCTTGGATCAGTGGCAACTGTTAATAGTCTCATCAAGTGCACTGTTGAAAGGATTAAAACAGCTGTAACGTGCGAAAATGCTTGATCCAAATTTAAGGTAACACTTGTTTTAACTTACTACATCAATTATTTCCTGCAATTTTAATGTTACCAAATTAAATTAGGATTACTATAGACATTTATCTGTACACTGTCTGTGCATACATGTTAAGCTCTTATTATGACTTTAGAGTCTAAAATTCTGAACTTATCGTAGTATTTTTGTGATCATTGGCAGACTTGAAGAGAAAGGAGTTAAAAGAAAGTTGCATTATATACATGCATTCGTGAGACAAAGGGAATTAAGGAGTCGAGAACGCACCTCAAGGAAATCCTTGCAATGTGGTGAGATTGTTGTTTGGTTAAAATTAGATAAGCAGTAGTAGGCATTTCACCACCCTGCAAGGGTTTGTAGGTTCGGGTATTGACTTCACCAGTAATGAACTTTTGATATGTAAACCAGGGATTAGCATATATATAGTATAAATTAACTAGCAACAAAGCTTTAGCTTGGACTTTTTGCTTTAACAGTTGCTATATTTCTTTGTATTTTTGAAAGAATTTCAGTTTTACTTCTGAGATATTTTATGTTTGCTAACAAATTCGTGCATTCCTTTTTCATAAGTTACGTTGTTGCATCACTTTCCCGCTGGGAGGGAGGTTAAATGTAAGTTCATTGTCCTTTTTGTTGAATGAAAATTGTAAAATGATTCATCTTGAAGCCATGAGTGTGATTCATGCATGGTTTACAACTAATCATATACTTAGAGAAAAATCAAAATCGGTTTAACTTGAAAACGTTTTTTCTTTAACTGTACGAGTTAATTAAGTTCAATGACGATAAGAAAAGGATAAAACGGGAACACGAGGAAGCAACTATAAGAGAACGTACAGGAGAAAAAACAATATAGTATATGTTATCTCATTTCAAATCATGACATAATTGTACCATATCTGAAATGAAGACGCCACTGTATATTTCTGGCAATTTTACTACCTAAAAAATCGCATACAATCAACCATTTGTCCAAAATGAACATCATATGTGTACTCAACAAGTACATATTTTACCTTCATTGCAAGCATTTCCAACTGAAATAGACCTATATTGAGGACGGAAATAGAAAAATATTTGTCTACTGTGTAGGGTGAGAGAACCACACTAGATTTAATGGCATTAACTTTTGGAGTTGTTGCATATCACATAAATGAGCTGTGCAAGACTTTGGTAAGAGTTCAATAGTGCCACTTCTCCGATTTCTGGCACTAATAAATGCAAATCCGATTGCTGTACAATGGAGCAATATCATTGCTAAAAATATTGAACACCTTAATTAGTCCTTATAATACTTACTACTTAATATACCTTAAAAGGAAAAATTAATGCACTTGAATCTTACTGTCTAGTACTTAATTAGAGGAATTGACCTTGTTTCAGCATTTACCTGATCTCTGAAACTCATAATGAAGGAACGTGCATCATGCAACTGAAGGTTAGGCTTGCAAACGTAAACTTTATTACATTGAATTTAAGTTATATACATCGACAAATGTAAAAGGTTTTCTTACATTATTATTTTTTTTTTTCTAACTTGAGCTGTTTGGTCAAACTTTTTTGGGGAAAAAAAGAGTTTTTGGGAAGAAGCAGAAACAGTTTTTGAGAAGCAAAAAAAAGTAGCTTCTTCCCAAAAGCAGAAGCAGAAGCAATTTTGACTTTTCTTTTTACCAAGAATACCCTTAACAAAATATAGTATACACCAAAATAACCGTTAAACCTAATACTTAAGATATTAATGTATAAATATTTCTTATTATTTTTAGGATAGCTTTCTAATATATAGTGACTTTAGGGGTGAATATTTTAATATTTTGTTGAATGATTTTTAATATATTTAACTTATATTAAAATAATTAAGTACTTTTAAATTTTATTTTCATAGTTTACTTAAATAAAATGAAAAAATTTAATTATTGCATGTAATAACAAAATTTTGAGATTATTTATGTACTTATAATATTAACTATTAAATAAATGTATTCATGTCCTTATTCGTAATTTGATACTTAAAAGTACTTTCTGAAAAGATTGGCCAAGCACAAATTATTGTTCAAAAGTGTTTTTCACAGTGATTAGCCAAACACAAACTGCTTCTCTCCAAATGTAATTTTTTTCTAAATTATTAAAAAATAATTCTAAATACATTAGCGACCAAGGTTGGTCGCTTTTTGGTCGATAATGTGGTCAAAATATTGACCGGACTGGTCAGACTTGCTTGGTCAAAGAAATATTGAAATTTGCGACCAAGTTTGGTCGCTAAAGTGGGACCCTGTTATAAAATTTTAATAATTATATTATTATTTTAAAAAAATATAAAATATAAATAAAAATAATTTAAAATTAGCGACCAAAGTTGGTCGTTTAAGAAAGGGGAAGCAGATAGAGACCAACTTTGGTCACTAATCTGGGACCCTGTTATAAAATTTTAATAATTATATTATTATTTAAAAAAAATATAAAATATAAATAAATATAATTTAAAATTAGCGACCAAATTTAGTCGCTTAAGAAAGGGGAAGAAGATAGAGACCAACTTTGGTCGCTAATCTGGGACCCAATTATAAAATTTTAATAATTATATTATTATTTTAAAAAAATATAAAATATAAATAAATTAAAATTAGCGACCAAAGTTGGTCGCTTAAGAAAGGAAAAACAGATAGAGACCAACTTTGGTCGCTAATCTGGGACCCAGTTATAAAATTTTAATAATTATATTATTATTTAAAAAAATATAAAATATAAATAAATATAATTTCTGGATTTAAATGTAGCGACCAAAGTCGATGAATCAATTTAAAAGTGTATAAATCCCTAAAATAATTCGACCCGGTGTTACTAGCGCTTCATGTATATATATATATCAATTGATTCATCGACTTATAACCTACTCAGATGCATCGTTGAATATTAAAAATAAAACGTCTCGACCTATAACAATTAATCTGTTATAATTGATTCATCGACTTATAACCTAGTGATGAATGAATGTAATTCATTAATTCTGTTATAATACAAAAAATGAATACTACTATCATATACTATAACATGCTATATATGTAGTTAAAGCAGTACGAAGTGTGTGTTATATATATACACACATTAACATATACTATAATAAGTTATATATACGTTATAGTATTAAAGTGAAGTGTCTGTGTGTGTGTGTCTATACATATATATATATATATATTGATTTATCAATTCATTAATTATTCGTATGTAGTGTCACACCTCCTTTTTCCGACACAGGGTTGGATACGGGAGTTTTTCCAATTAAAGTGACATTATTCAAGTTTGGGATTTATCTTAGTTTTCAGAGTCGCCACCCGGATTTTTTACGGTGTTCCGGGACACCATTTATTTATTGAAATCCCAAACCGAGGAAAGTTTGACTCTGTTTTAATTTGTCTGCGCACCAGAAATCCGAGTAAGGAATTCTGTTAACCCGGGAGAAGGTGTTAGGCATTCCCGAGTTCCGTGGTTCTAGCACGGTCGCTTAACTATTAATATTTGGCCTAAATTATCTGATTATTTACATATTTTTAAA
>ML401257.1:0-17273 GCA_005239525.1 Nicotiana knightiana | reverse complement strand
TCGTGCGTACGTAGCCCCCACAAATAGTAGCACATATTTAATTAGTTCACCTATGGGGACAATTCCCCCTCACAAGGTTAGAAAGGAGACTTACCTCGCTCCGAAGATTCATAACCGGCCTCCAAGCCCTTCCGACGACTCAAATTGATACACAACGCCCCAAAACTATCCAAATAACGGGCAAACCAATGAAAATATACACTAATACTTATAACAATTTAATTTATATAAATTCCCAACCCCGCTCGAAAGGTTTACCAAATTTCCCTCGGGCCCACGTGCCCGGATTCCGAAATTTCTCGAAGATAAACTCTACTTGAAGCCTTACTAACTCAACTATATAATTTATTCTTAATTTCATGCTCAAATTCGTGGTTAAAATCCAAAAATACACATTCTAGGTCTTTGTTCAAAAATCCCAAATCTCTACTAATTTCATGACTAATCTATATATAATCAAAGTGTTTTAACTCAAGAATAGGAAGAAATAACGTACCTAAAGTTTCTTGATGAAAATCCCCTTTTGAAGCCTTCCAAAATCGCCCTAGCCGTGTGAAAAATGGGTGAAATGAACTCAACCCCCGGTTTAAAACAATTTGCCCAGGTGCTGCCCATCCTTCTTCACGAACGCATCTGCTCCACCGCATTCGCGAAGCCCAGAAATTCAGGACCAACATTTTATTCTACGCGTTTGCACCCCAACTAACGCGTTCACGATGCCTAGCTACCCTATACCTCCGCGTCCGCACGCCACACTCCGCATTCGCATAAGCCGACGACCCGAGGTCCCCAGCTCCCATTTCCTTCTATGCGTTCGTGTCCATGANTTATTATCATTGTTTACATTAAATTGTTAGTCAATTACTAGTTTATTATTTCGTTAGTAGAATTAGTTAAACAACCCAAATTGATATTCAAAAGTCTTAAGAAAAGTGATTAAGTAACAGTTAGTATTTTATAGACTCAGTTGATACGTTCAATTCTCTGTGGGATCGACTTTGGGCTTAATACCCCAGATTATATTTGCAACGCCCGTTTAGTCTTTTATAAGACATAGTTGAGCGCGATCAGTCCACCACTACGCGTTCGCGAAGGCCAAATCCAGAAGCCTCAAATTTTCCTTCTTCGCGAACGCATGAGGCCCTCTGCGTTCGCGAAGAACAACATCGACACCAGCAAACTAGCAACAGCAAATCACTTAAAATTGACCCGAAACCACCCTGAAACACACCTGAGGCCCCCGGGACCCCGTCCAATCACACGACTCAGTCCCATAACATCTCACAAACCTGCTCGAGGACTCAAATTACATCAAACAACGCCGAAACCACGAATCGCTATCCAATTCAAGCTTTATGAACTTTGAAATTTCAAACTTCTACATTCGATGCCGAAACCTATCAAATCACGTCCGATTGACCCCAAATTTTGCACACAAGTCACGTTCAACATTATGTACCTGTTCCAACTTTCCGAATCGCATTCCGAACCCGAGATCAAAATTTCCACTTCCAGTCGGATTTCTCAAAAACCTTCAAATTTCTATCTTTAGCGAAATGACTTCAAAATAACCTACGGACTTCCGAATTCACTTCTGATCGCGCTCCCAACTATAGAATCACCATAAGCAGCTATTTCCAGACTCGTAATCTCAAAAGGACATCAATGTCGCTGAAATTCACTTCAACCGAGACTTATCAAATTTCTTCTAAAGTGCTGACTTTTACAATATGCGTTGAAATGCTCTCGAGTCATCCAAAACACGATCCAAACATACGTCCAAGTCCGAAATCATCATACGAACCTGCTGGAAGCTTCAAATCTTGATTCTGAGATTGTTTACTCAAAAATCTAATCTTAGTCGATTCTTCCAACTTAAGGCTTCTGAAATGAGAATTTTCTTTCTAAATTGCCTCTAAACTTCCCAAAATTTAATTCCGACCACACCTATAAGTCATAACACTTGAAATCGAGATGCTCATGGCCTCAAATTGCTGAACAACATGTTAGGTCTCAAAACAACCGGTCAGGTAGTTACGACATCCGTACCCCAGGCCGAGAATGGCCAAGGTGAACTTGTTGCATTGAGTTCATTGGGTGGTAACTGTATCATGTCAGCATGTATCTGGCACTGGTGGCACTTCTTAACATACTTGATGCAGTCTGTTTCCATAGTCATCCAGAAATACCCCGCTCTTAGTATCTTTTTGGCTAAGTTGAAACAATTCATGTGCAGTCCGCAGGTTCTGGCATGTATTTCCTCGAGAAATCTAGATGATTCCTTGGCTTCTACAAACCTTAGTAATCCTAGGTTTGGAGTTCTTCTATACAGAATTCCTCCGCTTTGAAAGAAATTGTTGGCTAACCTTTGAAGCGTGCGCTTCTTAGTATGGGTAGCGTGCTCTGGATATTCTCCCGTTGCCAAATATTCCTTGATGTCATGGAACCACAGGTTTCCATCGCTCTCTTCTTCAACATGAGCACAATAAGTTGGCGGCTTATGAATTCCTATAGGGATAGGATCGATGAAATTCTTGTCTAGATGTTGTATCATGGAAGACAAAGTGGCTAATGCATCTGTGAACTCGTTCTGAATCGTTGGATCATGCTTAAATTCTATGTTTGTGAACCTCTTGATCAGCTCTTGTAGACAGTGCAAATATGGAAATATTTTAGTGTTCTTTGTAGTCCATTCTCCTAGAACATGATGAACCAATAGGTCGGAATCTCCGATTACCAACAGCTCTTGAGCATTCATGTCAATGTCCAACCTGAGTCCCAAGATGCAAGCCTCATATTCTGCCATATTGTTAGTACATGGAAACCTGAGTTTTGCAGACACCGGATAATGTTGGCCAGTTTTTGATACAAAGACAGCTCCAATACCTACTCCTTTGAAGTATGTTGCTTCGTCTAAGAACATTATCCAACCATCATATGCTTCAGTGATATCTTATCCCACGAGCGACACCTCTTCATCGGGAAAATACGTTTTCAATGGTTCGTATTCTCCGCCTACGGTATTTTCTGCCAGATGATCCGCCAAGGCTTGCCCTTTGACTGCCTTCTGAGTTACATAGATGATGTCGAACTCACTCAGCAATATTTTCCACTTGGCTAACTTACCCATAAGCACGGGCTTCTGAAAGATATATTTCAGTGGATCTATCCTTGATATGAGGTATGCAATGTATGCATAGAAATAATGCCTCAACCTCTTAGCTATCCATGTCAAAGTACAACAGGTGCATTTTAGCAAAGAGTAGCAGGCTTTGTAGGGTGTAAATTTCTTGATCAAATAATATATTGCCTGGTCCTTTCTTCTAGTTTCGTCATGTTAACCCAAAACGCAATTGAAAGCTCCGTCCAGTACAGACAAATAAAGCAGCAGTGGTCTTCCTGGCTTTGGTGGGACCAAAATGGGTAGTTTGGATAAATACTCTTTGATTTTGTCGAAGGCTTTCAAGCATTCTTTAGTCAAACTTGTTGCAGCATCTTTCCTCAGTATTTTGAAGATCGGTTCACATAGCACTGTTGATTTTGCTATGAAGTTGCTGATGTAATTGAGACGCCCAAAAACCTCATCACATCTTTCTTATTCTTATGAATGTGGAAAGACTTAGATTGCTTTGACTTTCGATGGATCTAACTCAATCCCTCTGTGACTGACGATGAATCCTAATAATTTTTTGGTAGGGACTCCGAAAGCACACTTTGTAGGATTCAGTTTTAGATTATACCTTCAAAGCCGATCGAAGAATTTCCTCATATCTGCTATGTGATCCGTACTTTTATTACATTTGATGATAACGTCATCCACGTACACTTCTATCTCTTTGTGTATCATGTCGTGGAAAATAGTTTTCATAGCTCTTATGTAGGTGGCTCCGGCGTTCTTCAGACCAAATGGCATCATTTATAACAATATATTCCCCACGGCGTGATGACGGCCGTCTTTTCAGCATCTTCCTCATCCATCCAGATGTGATGGTACCCCCCGAAGCAATCCACAAAGGATTGGATTTCATGTTTGGCACAGTTTTCAATCAATATGTGTATATTAGGCAACGGGAAATCATCTTTGGGACTCGGTCTGTTTAGATCTCGGTAGTCAACACATACTCTGACCTTCCCATCTTTCTTCAGAACTGGCACGATGTTGGCCAACCAAGTCGGGTACTTGACCACTCTAAGAACCTTGGCTTTGATCTGCTTTGTGACCTCCTCTTTTATCTTCAAACTCATATCCGACTTGAACTTTCTGAGTTTCTGTTTCATCGGTGGACATGTAGGATTAGTAAGTAGCTTGTGAGTGACTATGGATGTTCTCAAACCCGTCATGTCATCGTAGGACCATGCAAAAATATCTTGATATTATTTTAGGAATATGATGTACTCTTCTTTCTCTGACGGTGATAGATGAATTCTTATTTCCTTGACAAGTTCTAAATCCCCTAAATTAACTGCATCAGTTTCGTCCAAATTGGACTTTGGTATCATCTTCTAAGTCTTCGGGTATCGTATCATCTTCTAAGTCCTCTGAATCACTATCCTTATATTGCATTGTCTCATTACATGTCATAGTCACAGGTTCATCGGGATAGGTAATAATAATGTTGTAAAGAGAGAAAATGAAGAGAATAATAGTAAATACAAAAAAATAAGAATGCATTAATTGAAATCTTTAAAATGTTAACAGATGCGGCTCGATGACTCGAGCAATTATTTCAAAACAAAATACTAAAAATGTCTCAAATTCATAAAAATAATTGATTCTAATCTGCCAAGCTACCCAGGAACTCGGCAGGTCCGGGACGGTGCAGCAGTCCAGTTCTTGAGAACAGTTCATCTTCCCATGGTCTGAATGATAAGGTTTTCCTCCTCCTCAACTATTGCATTTCAATCCATATCTTCTTCGTCCAGAAATAACTTCATCATGCCGGCTAAGACTTCATCTTCCTCAGATCCCCACATGACGTCTGCTTGTTGGAATGTCTGTTGTATAGATGGTACCGGTTGTTCCAGTGGATATTAAGGACCACGCCATGGTGGTGACAAATCTTGGTACTCCCAGGTATATTCATACCCAAGCCCAAAAGTTGTACCATGATGTTTTGGTTGTACTGGCTTGGTGATCCCTTGGAGGTTTTTACCAGGTTCATACCATGTCCATAATAATATGCTTTTTATATTGTTACTCTACCATCGATCTTTTTCAATTACGTTGGCTTGCTCAATACGATGGTACTTCTCTCCACCCAACTTCTTCCTATTCTCAATGACTGGAACGGTCTGATTTGTGTAGATGAGGTTGCTTCCATACCCATGGATAATCACTTCTTGATTATTCCATTCAAACTTCACAGCCTAATGTAGAGTAGAAGCCACTACCCCAACAGTGTGTATCCATGGTCGTCCCAACAATAGATTATAAGTGGCAGATATATCCAGCACTTGGAACTTAACATCAAACCAAGTTGGGCCCATTTGTAGGTTGAGGTTGATTTCCCGATTGTGGCTCTTTAGGATCCATCAAACGCCTTCACATTCATGCTTCCCATCCATATCTCGTGCAGGCCCTTACCCAACCTATTTTGAGTGGTCAGTGGGCATATGTTGAGACTGGCCCGTCTATTAGGACCCTGGCGATGAACTTGTCCTCAAATTGCACTGTGATATGCAATGCCCTATTGTGACTTAGTCCTTCTGGTGGTAACTAATCTTCATGAAAGGTGATTTTGTGGTTCTCCAGCACCTGCCCAACCATGTTTTCCATCTCTCTACTAGTGATGTTGTTCGGTACATAAGCTTCACTCAACACTTTCATCAAGGCGTTCCTGTGTGTCTTGGAGTTTTGCAGCAGTGACAAAATGGATAACTGAGCGGGAGTTTTTTTCCAGATGATCAACAACAGATTACTCCTTTGCTTGTACTTTCCTCCAAAGTTCATCAGTACCCATCTCGACAATAGGTGGCTTAGATGCAGTTTCCTTGCTTGTTCCCACCAAGTTTCTAGGTGTATAGTGTGAACACCCAATTTTTGCCCCACATGAAAATTACTCCTAAAAATAATCAAAAAATAACTTTTAATGAATTTTAGGGACTTTTCTTTATTTAGTTGCATTTCATGCATGTTTAATATTTAAAATCATAAAAATATCATAAAAATTGTCACATTTTTCATTTCATATAATCTTATGTTTAATTCGTATTTTTAGAAATTAATTACCCTTTAATTGATAGATTAATATAAAAGGTCACAAAAAATATATATTAGCTTAATAAATTAGTTTATTTAATTAGTTAAAATGTTAATTAGGTCGTTTTGATAAAAGAAATTTAATTAGTAGTAAGATGACTATTTTTGAAAGATAAAATTTGCCTTTGTTTCAAATTGACCTAATTTGAGGGCCCAAAATCCCAACCCAACCAAATTCCCTACATTATGACCCTAATCCCATCCTCTATATAATCTAGACCTAATAAGATATAAAAAATGGACCTAATTTTGGAGAACACCCTCCTCCCTTCCTAATGACAATACGGCGCTCTCTCTCCATCTTCACCAACAGAAATTAGATCGTCCCCATCTCCTACACCCTCAGAGCCCTACTCATTTCTTCCATTGAAGACCAGCTTGAGAAGCAATGAACCAACTCTCTTACCCCCAAAAATCAGCCACCTTTAACAACCATTACAGAGCTTCTCTTGGTCTCCGATTAACACACTCACCTCGCAAAAGAGAGCACTAAAAATCAGAGAGAGGCACGGAGGAAAAGAGAGCACAAAAAAAAAGGGCGAGCCTGCTTCTTCAATTCGAATGTCCTATTTTTTCGAAAAATCCAGAAATTTCCAGCCCAAGGAAGCCGAATTTGAGTTCGTCGATGAGGTTTTCGTCTATAGCTCCGGTGGCGGTCTGATTCGCAGTTGTGTATGTAAGCAACCATGTGGTTTGTTGCTCATTTTCTCAATAAATAAATATAAACACGGTGGGGGTCGTGGGTACGGTTCCCATGATACAATTCGCTATGTGTAACCAAATAATTAGTTATATAACAATTGGATTATTAAAAGCAGTAAAAAGACTAAAAATGCTCCTTCAAATAGAAAACATAAAGAATAATCAAACATCGCCTCAAATAGGCACTATAAAACCGTCATGACCACAGTCTTGACTACATAATCTACACTCGGGTGCGACAACTCATGTCCCTGTCTTCAACTTCAAATTATAATAAAAATCACATGTTGTAATTGCGGGTGCATTTCATGTGGCACAGCGACAATATATCCCAAAACGACAAGTGCACGCCATCGTGACTTGTTTCAAAATAAATCCATAAATACTAAAAGCGGTTAAAAATTAAACGGCTGAATGCACAATAGGCTAAAATATGTAAATAATCAGATAATTTCGGTCAAATATTAATAGTTAAGCGACTATGCTAGAACCACAGAACTCTGGAATGCCTAACACCTTCTCCCGGGTTAGCAGAATTCCTTACTCGGATTTCTGGTCGCAGACAACTTAAAAGAGAGTCTAAAATTCCTCGGTTTGGGATTTCAATAAACGGTGTCCCGGAACATCGTCAAAAATCTGAGTGGCGACTCTGAAATAATAATAAGTCCCAAAACCGAATAATGTCACTTTAATTGGAAAAACTCCCTTATTACCCTTCATTAATCTGGGGGTAGTGAAAAAGGAGGTGTGACAGCTCTGGCGACTCTGCTGGGGACAAGAACCCAGAATCTCTGGTTTAGGGTTCAAGAATTCGAGCTTAGAATAACTGTTATGATTGGATTTCATGATTGTCTGCTTTTAACGTGTTTGAGCCTAATAATGTGCTAAATGTCATTTTTTTACCGCTTTGATATTATCTGAACTGTATATAAATTGTGCCGAAATGCCCTTCTCTCTGAGTCTTCTAAATCATCTAGGAAGTGTGCACTTCATGTGACTTCTTTTATATTAGAGTCATATCCAAATTTTAGAACGAGGTTCAGACAAGTTGCAAAGCCGGTGAAGCTTTTGTATTCTCGGTACGCTGCCCCCCTCGGCTTGAGTTGTCCGCTCGGGTAAGCCAGATCTAGAACAATAAACCATAACATTTAAAAGTAGAATAACATAGCCTCATGTTGGATCCCTAGTAGGAACGTTTGTTTGCATCATGTGCATTTGACTTAAGGGACTCAACACAGGGGTTGGGTCCGTCTCGGACAGGTGTACCCAAAATAGAAGACCATCCTGATGCATCTTACGTGATACTTAGCATCTGTTTGTTTAGGCATGCATGTTAACCGGCTTCTAGAATAGGAAAGAAAATAAAAAAAAATCAAAAAACAAAGAGTGATAGATATGTATTTGAAATCCTGAAACTCTTGTCTAAAAAGATAGGAAATAAATGAATATTCTCAAAATTCATATTCCCCGGTTCCGTCAAAACTGGCAGAACTACGCGGGTCTGATTCTCACCGAATGTGAGATACGTCGGCAAACCTCATCGGTTCCGGCTCCTATTTTTTAAAAAAAAATCCAAAAATATTTTTCTCTACTTCCTTCTTTAGAAAGTCTTTCTTTATACCCCATTATTTAAAAATTCCAAAATAAAAATATTTTTCTTTAATTCCTTCTTTAGGAGTATTTTCTTAGGAAATTCCAAACAAATAAAAGATAAAAGAAAAATAAAAGTTTTAGAACCCAAAAATATTTTTTCTTCTTCCTTCTTTAGAAAAGTCTCTCTTTGAGACCCCAATTTTCAAAAATCCAAAAAATAAATTCTTTAATTCCTTTTTAGAAGTCTTTCGTTAGAAAATCCCAAATAAAAAAAAATTAAAACCAAAAATATTTTCTTTCGTTTTAAGAAGTCTTTCATTAAAAAAGAAAATCAAATCAATATCCAAAAAAAAAATATTTTCTACTTTAAGAAGTCTTTTTCCCAAAAATTCAAAAACAAAAATCAAAAATCCAAAAAATATTTTCTTCCTTCTTTAGAAGTCTTTCTTTAAAAAAAATTTGAAAAAACAAAATAACAAAAAGGATAAAATCAAAAATCCAAAAACATTTTCATTCTTCTTTCAAAAATCGAAAAGAAAATTCAAGCTTCAAAAATATTTTCTTTTCCTTAGAAGTATTTCTTTCATAAATTCAAAATAAGAGTCAAAAAATCCAATAATATTTTTCTTCCTTCTTTAGAAGTTTTTCTTTCGAAATTCACCAAACAAAAAAGCATTTAAAAAAAGAAAGAAAATCAAAATCAAAAAATATTTTCTTTCTTCTTTATAAGTCTTTCTTTCGAAAATTAAAAACAAAAAAATTCAAAATCCCAAAAAAAAAAAGAGTTAGGTTATTTACTTTATTCTCAATCTTCCCGATTTACGCAAGATCTGATTCATGCGGCGTCATGATACGTAGGCAACCCACATCAGTTCGATCGAATGATTTCAAAAAGAAAAAAAAAAGAATGATAATAATAAGGAACCGACTGAGTCCATTACGTGTCTTTTGTTTTGAATTGTGAAGAAAGTTTGAGGTGGTCGGTTTGTGGTAAGCTGACAACACAAAATCCAAGGGAAAAATGACAACTAACATCGAAGTTGTTGCAAGCAGTCATGAGACTCAGGATCAGAGGGTTCAACAAGAGTCTAATGTAGTTGAGGAAAATAGAGTAATGAAACAGAAAATGACTGAAATGTGTCAAGCATGGGACAATAGCCAAGGACTGCCCTTTTCTTCTCATGGTTTCACAGAGTTCACACACATCTCGAGAACTACCATTCCGGTCTCATTTTCTGATCAATCCTATCCACCTGGGTTTCGTCTTTATCCCAACTGTACGACCACAACTAGAACTCCAGTTGCATGTTATCAAAGTTTGCCATTGACAACCAATCAGACAGCTGCTGTTGTTATGCCTGTCTCCACTATCCCACAGCCAACAGTGGTACAGAAGAAAACTCATGAGTCACAATTTTCTACCCAGCAAGAACAATACCACTCTCCTGAGTACCACTCGTACTTATTTGATCTTCCTGCAAAGATTGAGAAGCCTGCCCGAAAGATGGCACAGGATGAAATGACCCAAAGACTGAAAAGCTTAGAACAACAGTTGAAAAACATGCAAGGGTTGGCAGGTCAGAAGAGTATTGCCTTCAAGGATCTATGTATGTTTCTCGATGTTTGTTTGCCACTTGGTTTCAAGACTCCCAAATTTGAAAAGTATGATGGACACGGAGACCCTATAGCCACCTGAAAAGGTATTGCAATCAACTAAGAGGTGCGGGAGGAAAGGAAGAACTACTGATGACTTATTTTGTGGAAAGCCTTACGGGGGTAGCTACTGATCAAGACACATTTCGTTGGTATGTCTTGGATGACATGGCCCGTACCTTTGTCAAACAATTCCAATACAACATTGACATTGCCCCGGACCGCAATCCTCTTTCAAACCTAAAGAAGAAACCAACTGAAAGTTTCAGGGAATATTCCATTAAATGGAGAGAGCAAGCAGCTAGAGTTAATCCACACATGGATGATCACGAGCTAATCACTGTCTTCCTTCAGGCGCAAGAGCCACACTATTTTCAAAACATGATGTCCGCAGTTGGCAAATCCTTCTCAGAAGCAATCAAAATGGGAGAAATGGTTGAGAATGGTCTTAAGACAGACAAAATTATAAGCCAAACAGTTCTCAAATCCGTAACTCAGGCTGTCCAAATTGAATCTGGTAATTTGAGTGACATGAATGAGAAGGATGAAGAAATCATGATGACATCAGGGTCGAGAAGAGGTCCTAGGAAAACATCTCAAATGTATGACCAGCCTCGTCAATTTTTGATTATCCCCTGAGCACTACTATCCACCTCAAAACCCCCAATACTCTCTTGCTCCACCTGAGTATGTTGTCCAGTCACCAAGACACCCCAGAAAGCGAGCACCAGCATCGTAAAATCTCCACCAGCCTCCAAAAATTTTTCAAGTACCCTATAACCCACATCCAAGCCAGGGGTATAGAGGAGAACAAAGGTTGAAAGATAATTTTACACCAATAGGAGAGTCTTATGCAAGCTTGTTTGAGAAATTAAAGCATTATGACATGATTGCACCTATTCCTCCAAATCATGTGGACCCACGTGCAAGAAGCTTTGACCCTTCTAAAAGGTGTGAATACCATTCCAATGCCCAGGGTCACAATGTTGAAAGCTGTCGGGATTTGAAAAGAGAAATTTAAAGGATGATCCAGGAAAATCTGACTGTGATCCAAGACAGTGACACCCAGAATATCACGCAGAATCCTTTACCTGCACATGATGATGCACACTTTGTGGGGATGATACGTGGTGACATGGAGTATGAGAATCCTCTCGAGAACTTACCGACTGAAATTGGAGAAGGCCAGTGCTGATTCTGATGAGTAAATTTGTGGCTAAATGTCAGGCTTAGCAATTGAAAAGTCATTCCCTCCTCACTAGGAAGGAATATTTGTAGCTTGTTTTGATGTTTTTTCTATTATCTGGGTTATTTCAGGGTTGTGATCCAGATTTTATTTGTTTTATTGAGTCAAACCTTTCTATCCCTCTTTTCTGTTTGTGTGAGTCTTGTATGTCTGTTTTATTGCTATTTTCATTATCCGGGTTATTCTAGGGTGTTAACTCGGATTTTAGGTTGTTTCTCTTGTTGTTAAGCCCTTCCGTCTTTTACTCAATGAAATATAATTTTTCTTTTTGTGTCATTCCATGCTTAGTTCCTTTCTCGCTAGTTTTAGTGATATGATGTGATGACCCAAAAGGTCATCTTGT
The DNA here is from genome assembly GCA_005239525.1 of Nicotiana knightiana. Classification (NCBI taxonomy): domain Eukaryota; kingdom Viridiplantae; phylum Streptophyta; class Magnoliopsida; order Solanales; family Solanaceae; genus Nicotiana; species Nicotiana knightiana. The sequence continues at coordinate 5,477 of ML401257.1, read as the reverse complement.
GTAATTTAGCAGAAACTGTGTTTCGAGGCCCGAAAGCCTCCGTTAATATTACCTCGATATGCATGCGTAGCCCGGGCATGTAGCCGGGAAGCTTTTATGTGAAAAATTGATGAAAAGTTGATTTCATAATGATTAATTGATTAAAGTTGACTTTTGTCAACATTTTTGGTAAACGGACCCGGACCCATGATTTGACGGTCCCGGAGGGTCCATAGAAAAATATGGGACTTGGGCGTATGCTCGGAATCGAATTCCGAGGTCCCAAGCCCGAGAAATGAATTTTTAAAGAAAATTATTTTCTAGAAATAATAAAGACCTTTGAAAATGATAATTAATGTGAAAACGGTGTTGCCGGTCCCGTATTATGGTTCCGGAGCCCGGAACAGGTTGAATATATGTTATGTGAGTTATCTGTGAAAGTTGGTGTAAAACGGACTTGCTTTGATGTGTTTCGGACCGAAAATGGAAAAGTTAAAGGTTAATGAAGTTTTGAGCATTTTTCATAGGTTTTGGTGTTTAATTCATTGATTTTGATGTTATTTCGGTGGTTTTAGTACTTCAATAAGTCTGTCTAATGATTTGGGAGTAGTGTGTTTTTTTGGTTTTGAGTCTCGAGGGCTCGGGTGAGTTTCGGGTAGTTAACGAGGTGTGTAAAGTTAGAAAATCTGGTGTTTTTGATGTTTTGCTGGTGTCTGGTGTAATACCCTTTGCGAACGCGGACAAGGGCCCGCGAACGCGAAGGGTAAATATCTTGGCCTGGGTTTTACTCTACGAGAACGTGTAGAGGGAGACGCGAACGCAGAACACTGGACAGAGCTTCTACGCGAACGCGTCCCCATGGGTGCGAACGCATAGAGTTAGGATGGGCCTGGGTGCTGGGTCGGACCGCGAATGCGATCATAGGACCGAGAACGCATAGGCCAGGGGAGTTGAACCTACGTGAACGCGGCCAAGGCCTCGCGAACGCGGCCATGGTCCCGCGAACGCGAAGGGTAATTTTTTCCCAGTGATTTCTAAAGCTTAAAAACAGAATGCATACGGGATTTAACCCACTTCTTCTCAAACCTCTTCTTCCCCACTTCCCCTTAGGAGATTTTGGAGACTTCCATCACCATAGCTTCAAAGGTAAGTGATTCCAGCTCCAAGTTCTTCCATTTTTCCTTCATCAACACTAAAATCTAGGCCTAGAATCATGAAAACAAGTAGAAATTAGGGGATTTGGGTAGAGTTAGGGATTTTTGGACTTTGGAAAATTCAACCTCAATTTGGGGTCGGATTTCAAAACAAATCATATATTTGAACTCGTGGGGGTATGGGTGATCTGGTTTTGGTTCGAGTCTCGTGTTTGGACCAAGCAGGCCCGGGGTCGAATTTTGGTATTTTTGGAAGAATGATAGGAATTATATATTTAGGCTATGAGATTGTATTAATGAGTCATTATTGATGTTAATAAGTTAATTATGTCTAGATATTGTTGTTCTGGAGTTGAATTCAAAGGGAAAGGCGGTGTAGAGGGTTGATTGCTATATTTTGGACCCGAGGTAAGTGTCTTGCCTAACTTTGGTGAGGGAATAGGTATCGTAGGCTATGTGCTAAGTGTTTATCATGTTCAATGCATAGGTGAGGTGACGAGTACCTATGCATTGTGTGTCAAGCATGCTCGTGAGTCCATTTTTTATGAAATTCTTGTTCTTACTTCCATATTTATTATATCATGAATTTGTCTCTACTTGGAAGTTGATTGTTGTGAAAATCCTCGTTGATGAACTTGTGATGTAATTGTCATATTGAGGACCCAACTATAAAGGATATACTTGAAAATATTGGTTATAGCTGAGACCCTTGCCGGGCAAATTTGTTATGATAATGACTCGTATTATTCTCCTTGCCGGGTGATCATGATTTGTGATTCCACTATACTACATCCCTTGCCATTTTTATAACTGTCATTGCATTGGTAAGAAAGAGTGTAAAGCACGAAGGGTGATGTCGCGCCATGATTTCCATTGATTACATCATATATTGCATAGTGAGGAAGAGAGTTTATTCACGAGGGGACATTCCGTGCCATATTTTATATTGTTTATGCACGAGGGGATATTCCGTGCCATATTTATATTATTTATGAATGAAGGGACATTCAGTGCCGTGTTTATGTTGATTATGCACGAGGGACATTCCGTGCCATATTTTATATTATTTATGCACGAGAGGACATTCTGTGCCATGTTTATGTTGATTATGCACGAGGGACATTCCGTGCCATATTTTATATTATTTATGCACGAGCCGACATTCCGTGCCATGTTTATGTTGATTATGCACGAGGGGATATTTCGTTCCGTATTTATGTTGTTTATGCACGAGGGGACATTCCATGCCATATTTTATATTATTTATGCACGAGGGGACATTCTGTGCCATGTTTATGTTGATTATGCACGAGGGGACATTTTGTGCCATGTTTATGTTGTTTATGCACGAGGGGACATTCCGTGCCATATTTTATATTATTTATGCATGAGGGGACATTCTATGCCATGTTTATGTTGTTTATGCACGAGGGGACATTCCGTGCCATATTTTATATTATTTATGCATGAGGGGACATTCTATGCCATGTTTATGTTGTTTATGCACGAGGGGACATTCCGTGCCATATTTTATATTATTTATGCACGAGGGGACATTCTGTGCCATGTTTATGTTGTTTATCATTGCCATCATTTTATATATATTTACATGTTGCACAGTGAGGAGGAGAGTAAAGCACGAAGGGTGATGCCGCGCCATTCATTTCATTTATCATTTCCATCGTTTTATATATATTTACCTGTTGCATAGTGAGGACGAGAGTAAAGCACGAAGGGTAATGTCGTGCCATTCATTTATCTACTTACTTATAGTGTTCAACCTTTCATTTCTGCTAGTTACCTGTTGCCCCCTTACTTGTCCCCGTATCCTTTGCTTATCTGTTAAATAATTGTCACTTCCTTGCTATATTTTTGGTAGAACTGTACAGGTAGATTACCGTCGTCGTGTTTAGCCTCACCACTACTTCGGCCGGGGTTAGGCTCGGCACTTGCTCAGTACATAGGGTCGGTTGTACTGATGCTACACCTGCACTTTCTATGTTGTGCAGATCCCGCAGCCGGACCCGGTGGACACTGATTGAGGAAGCAACCTTCAGTCCACTCAGAGATTACAAGGTAGACCCGCAGACGTTCGTGGGCCTTGGCGTCTCTTCTATCCTTTTCTTCTATTCTGTCTTGTTTTTCCTTAGTTCTAAGATAGTTTTTGTGTTGTTTCTTCAGACTTTGTATTTAGTAACTTCTTAGTTAGTTCGTGAGTTAGTGACTCCAGGTGTTGGGATAATGTAAACGAATCGTATTATTTTGGTGTTATATGTTATTTCAGAATTTATCTGCTTCCGCAACTGAAAAAGGAGTCTAAGATGTCTTATTTATTTATGTTATTTAAATGTTGATATGTTAAGGGTATTGTGTACGTTGGCTTGTCTAGCGGGTTCAACGTTAGACGCCATCACGGCCCGAGGGTGGGATTTTGGGTCGTGGCAAGTTGGTATCAGAGCTCTAGGTTGCTTAGGTTTCACAACTCACGAACAAACTTGGTAGAGTCTGAGGGATCGGTATGAGACGTCTGTATTTATCCCCCAGAGGCTGTAAAGTTAGGAATAACTCCACATTTTTTCATCTCCATCGTACGAATTTATTCTATCATTGATGATTGAACTTGCATACTCTTGTCCTCTCACTAATCTCGACAACACACGGAGCGTCTACGACCGAACCAGAGGTGAAGCACCAATGACAGCTACGATCAAGGGAAGAGTCAGAAGTAGAGCGCAGTCTAAAGCTCGAACATCAGCACTTGTTGTACAGTCTCAAATGGATCTAGATGCGGAGGCTCTAGCTCAGTCAGTATATGTTGGACTAGTTCAGATTCCGGAAGGATTTATGGCTACTCCATGGTTGCAGGATGCACTAGTCCCTTTACTGAGGTTGGACAAGTTACCAAACAAGTTCCACCTCATTTCAGTGGTATATCTTTTGAAGACCCAGATGATTTTCTTGACCGCTTCCACGAAGTATTGCACACCATGGGAATAAGTGTAAAACTACGGGGTTGATTTATATGAGCTGTGAAGTTTAACATTGTGGATTATCAGGTATTGTGACATATGACTTCGTGAAACGTGGGGGAAGTCCACTGTCAAGGAATAGATTGCGAGGCCGCGTGTGATATCGATTTTGGTTTGGAATGTATAAGGCCGGGAATTTTTGAAAGAGATAAAGTTGGGGATTTCGGACGATCTCGGGACAGGTTGATACTTTAGTCGGCTAGTGGTAGAAATTGCCTTAGACTTGGGAGAGTCATATTTTCATCAGAGCACTCACGCTACGTGCCCCCTTTCAGCTACAACTCAACTACATGACAACTTAGGGAAAAAGGAGTCAGAATGTCAAAAGTGGATGTTAGATTCCTAGAGGTGGAGACCTAGTCTGTTGATATGTTTTCTATGGTATGGACGAGGTCGTTACATTAAATGATTTCACTAAAAGAACAATCTCTAATTATTATAAAGTAATGATGTTCTGAACTTAATTCGATTATGCTTATCTAATAAAATTCTTCTAATATGCTCCTCTTTCGGTTGAGCTTCGTAACTCAAAAATCTACTTATGTGAATACTTGTATTGAGAAATTATATGGGAATAACTGTGTTTACCATTACGTGTTGAAATTTATTTTCTTCACGGAAAGTATTTAAATGAAGGAAATAGAATGTTTCGAGTGGCGATATGCATATTACTTGTGATTCAGAATCGAGGACGAGATCCTCGCATGTTAAAATGATTTGGTATATTTAGGCCGAACCTCGAGCCGCGGTGGAAGTTATGTAAGGATGAGATCCTTGTGATGGAAATTCTTGTGTTTAAATTCTCCCTTCTGAATAAAATTTCGTTTCTTTTTACTATAAGTACTGGTAGGAAGTCATGCTTGTTAAAGACTTATGTATAAAAGTAGGAGTAATAATAATAATATTAATTAATAAATAAATAAACTAATTAGCCATCTGTGCGTAATTTGCTAAATTCGTGCTATATATGGAGCCTTAACTTACAAGGTAGGTGCCCGCTCCAGGTGGCGTTAGATGAGGCACGTTATTTTGGGTAGTTATGAGGTCTTCAAGCATCGTATCTCGATATCAGTATTATGAAGGAATTAGAGGGGCAGTTACAGGATTTGTTGGGTAAAGGCTTCATTAGGCCTAGTGTTTCTCCTTGGGGTGCTCCAGTATTGTTTGTCAAGAAGAAAGATGGCTTGATGAGGATGTGTATTGACTACCGGCAGTTGAATAAGGTTACTATTAATAACAAGTATCTTTTGCCGAGGTGTTGGTTGATTTCCCAGTGCACACGCAAGTGTACGTGGTCGACAAGTAATATAGGAAT
>ML401256.1:310-38650 GCA_005239525.1 Nicotiana knightiana | reverse complement strand
TTCACCTACACATAAAATAAACCCCATTAGGCACATACGACGTGTATTTTTATCATTAAAACATATAAAATGCAAGGTATATAATGCTTAAAATCATGAATTCTAGCCACGCATCAGTTGACCTTTTTTGACTTTTTGGGAGAAGTGTAAAAATCCTAGATTTATGTATTGTAATTGATCCGAGTAGCATTAGTTGACGTTATCGAGTCGATTTTGGTTAGATACGATTAGTTTGGAGGCAGATTCTAGAGGAAAGGCCCCGGTAGATCTTTGACTTTGATTGCGGAGTGAGGTAAATGTCATGGTTAACCTTGAGGGATTAGGACTTGTTTGCCTATTTGCTAAGTGTCCTAATGTGTGGGTACAACTTATATGTGGGGCGACAAGTACTTATGCGTTGTTTCTGGGTTAAAACATGCGGGTGGGACTTGTTTCCTTGTAATTTATTACCTTCTTTAATTATGTCATCCATACTTAGACTAGTTTATTATTTACTTGATCCTTCATTCCACATTTATGAATTAATTGTGATGGTTGAGTATTTTTGGAAGTTGAGGTTTAGTATCTTGGAACAATTATTGACGTAAGGTTTATTCTTGAATTATCTATCTCCAAAATTTTTATATTCATTACTACATGGTAAGAGAGAGTGTTAAAGCACGAAAGGTGATGGCGTGCCGCTTATTGCTTCATTTATTGATTAATACATAGTAAGGAAGATAGTAAAAGTACGAAGGGTGATGTCGTGCCATAATTATCATTTCATGGAGAGGTAGATAGTAAAAGCACGAAAGATGATGTCATGCCATATTTATCGTTTCATGGAAAGGTTGAGGGTAAAGGTATGAAGGGTGATGCGATGGTATTATTACTGTTTCATGGTGAATTTGAGAGTAAAAGCACGAGGGGTGATGATGTGCCGCCTTCATTCATTATGTTTATCCGTTTTCATTGGTTGATGATTTATTTGACTGTTTTATGATATCATTTCTGTTGTAGCTATCGTATCATGTTCCCCTTTCGCATGTCCCCTCCCAATCGGACATATTAAATCTCTATTTGTTGTTATTTGCACATATATCCCCGTTTGTACATGTTTATTACGTGAGTGTCTTGTCATAGACTCATTACTACCTCGTCGAGGTTAGGCTCGACACTTACAGAGTACATTGAGTCGGTTGTACTCATATTACACTCTACATTTCTTGTGCAGATTTTGGTACTGGTTCCAACTGTAGGTGTGGTGCATCAGCTTGAATTATCGCATTTGGAGACTCGATGAGATCTGCAGGCATCTGCATACCTTGAAGTCCCCTTGCTCTTTCCTTATTTACTATTCACTTCATTCGAAGCAATTGTATTTATTTCAGACTCTACTTGTAGAACTTCTAGTAGCTCGTGAACTTGTGACTCAAGATCCGGGGTTGTATAAACAAGAAGCAATTAGGACTGCTAGACTGTGTTGGGTTGTACATTCTCTCCCTTCCAGGTTAGTACCCAGCACATACCATCTTCACCTCTTACTATATGGGACGATGCTTGTTGTATAACTTACTGTTAAAATGCTCTTCGTCTGTGTGTTTATGGTATAACTTATGTTACTGTTACCTTGGCCCGTCCGGGACTGGAACAAATCGGACTCGAACTCGAGGTCCTAAAGGGAGGAGCAAACCGCCCACCCATGGGACGCTCAAGCTCAAATAATGACGAGGCTGGATGTGAAGCCGAAATCAGGTCTAAAGAGTGCAACTGACGAAGGAAACGTGAACAATGTCCCTCATTCATCAGCTAACCAGCCAACTAAGGTAACGAATGATTCCTTATACCTCTAACTCGCTATCCCTTTTACAAAAAAGTGAAACGAAGAGCAGGGACACCCACCCCCGAGTATGCGAGCTAAGTCCAACCGAATATCGGCTCTAAATAACTCCTTACAGCAGCGGGAAAATCGGGAAGAACCTCCCACACCATACCGTGGTACAAATAATAAACAAACGGCTCAGAACGGACCAGCTTCACTGAGAAACAATCTCCATAAGCAGGGGACTGTGCGGCAAGCTCAAAATACCCCAACACATGCAGGACGTGGGTACCAAGAGCTCGCCCTGACGATGCACCACCAACTCACCCTACTATACACATCAAATCACATCTGAACCTCTAAGTAGCGAATTCATCACCCGCCCCGTCGACGACCTCTCTAGGGCGAGCGATGAAGGGACTATATGGATTGGGACTCACCCTGATGCCTTTATAAACTGCAACACATGAAACTCTCCAATAAAAAGCAAAGTAGCACACAATATTCTTACACCATTCCACGAATCGCCAAAGAAAAAACTCGACTTCACTCGAGTCGTCAAAGTAAAACTCGACCTCGCTTGAGTCGCCAAAGTAAAACTCGACCTCGCTTGAGTCACCAACGTAAAACTCGACATCGTTCGAGTCGTCAAAGTAAAATTCGACCTCGCTCGAGTCGCCAAAGTAAAACTCGACCTCGCTCGAGTCGCCAAAATGAAATTCAATCTCGCCCGAATAAAGAAAAAACTCGACCTTGCTCGAGTCGCCAAAGTAAAACTCGACCTCGCTCGAGTCGCTAAAATGAAATTCGATCTCGCACAAGTTACTTTACATTTGACCTCACTCGAATTAATTTACATTCGACCTCGCTCGAATTACTTTACATTCGACCTCGCTCGAGTTACTTTACATTCGACCTCTCGCTCGAGTTACTTTACATTCGACCTCGCTCGAGTTACTTTGCGTTCGACCTCGCTCGAGTTACTTTAGATTCGACCTCGCTCGAATTACCTTAGATTCGACCTCGCTCGAATTACCTTACATTCGACCTCGCTCGAATTACCTTACATTCGACCTCGCTCGAGTTACCTTACATTTGACCTCGCTCGAGTTACCTTACATTCGACCTCGCTGGAGTTACCTTACATTCGACCTCGCTCGAGTTACCTTACATTCGACCTCGCTCGAATTACCTTACATTCGACCTCGCTCGAATTACTTTACATGCGACCTCGCTCGAATTACCTTGCATGCGACCTCGCTCGAATTACCTTGCATTCGACCTCGCTCGAATTACCTTACATTCGACCTCGCTCGAATTACCTTACATTCGACCTCGTTCGAGTTACCTTACATTCGTCCTTGCTCGAATTACGTTACATTCGACCTCGCTCGAATTACTTTACATTCGACTTCACTCGAATCACTTTACACGACCTCGCTCGAATCACTTTACATTCAACCTCGCTCGAATTACCTTACATTCGACCTCGCTCGAGTTACTTCACATTTGACCTCGCTCGAATCACTTTACATTCGACCTCGATCGAATTACTTTACATTCAAACTCGATCGAATTACTTTACATTCGACCTCGCTCGAATCACTTTACATCCGACCTCGCTCGAATCACTTTACATTCGACCTTGCTCGAATAAAGTAAGGGTTGATCCCACCAAATCCCCAAGTGAGATAGGGACTTAACACGAAAAAGTTTGAAGCTTGTCCTCAAAAGGAAAAGAGAGAGGAGAGGCAGGGATGCACAACCAAAAGCAAAATCTTATTCAAAATTCACATACGCACGACATCTTAAAGAGGCCAAAACAGCCCCCCCCCCAAAAAAAAAGAGAAGGAGAAATGACAAAGCAAAACAATAGCAACAAGCAACACTAGAGAAAAGAACTAAAAAAATCAATCAAAGTACCACCAAACTTCACTCCGCCGCATCTCCGCCATCATCCCCTCCGGCACCTCCATCATCAGAAGAAAGCTCGTCTTCCACCTCAGCACCCCCATCGGCCTCCGATGTTGCGGGATCATAGCCGCAGTCAAGGAGAGCCTTACGCGCCTCACACGAGCGTCTTCAAAAGTGGCCACAATGACATTTACCGTCGCCTACAAGTCCTTATATACATCTCGTTTGGCCTTAGCATGGACCCACACCTCATACAAGTTGCGGGGGACAACAACAGAGGTGGAGTCTGGGGGGGCCTGAGCCAACAACTGCATCTTCTCAGCTTCAAGAGCCGCCACTTTATCACCCAGATTCGAGGCATCCCGCTCGAGTTTGCCGATATGCTCTTCGAGTCTTGCCTCATTCATCGTGGACGTCTCCCTCTCATCCTCTCGTTCGGATATGAGGACGCACACGATATCTTCCAGCGCTGCCGCCCTCACCACAACCACCACTCGGGCCCCTTCGGCCCTCTCTAACTCCACCACCTTCCTCTCCCAGTCGACCACCTTTTCGGTCTATTCCTCGCTCAGACTAGCAACTCTGGTGGCATTCTTCTCAAGCTTGGATCGCAAAGATGACACCATCGCCTGAAGGTCCTCGCACTCAGCCGTGGCACCCGTGCCCACCTCTAGCTCCTCGTCGTTAACTCTAATCAACCCCTCAAGGTCACTAGATCTGCGGATAGACCGCATTAGGTCCTCGTCTCTTTTCTCCAGTTCCCCCCTGAGAGACCGAGTATCACCACCCGCTCTAAGTTGCATGTGCATCTCTCGGCACCTGTTGTGATACCGACGGTATTTCACGGCCATCTTCAGAAAGATTTCGGCCCGTGTCTCGGCCCCACGAGCACTTTCAATCTCTAACATGTAAGTCAAAAGCAAAAAAAAAAAAGTCAGCGAAAACGAAGGACACAAGACAAAGGAAGTAAAGACAAGAAACTCAACCTTAAGGCCATTTCGGCCACACCGCATGACAATCCAGAGTCGCTAATCTCCCGGAGGGACCTGCTTTCGGCAGCGGAACATAACAGGTCGAATTGCTCCACCAAATCCACCGTATCTTGCAATAACCTCACACCACCCGCTCTCACATCAACCCTAGTAAAGCCTTCTTCAAACACCCTCATATCCTCAGGATCAATGTCCAACTCGGACTCGTAATTATCGCGCCCCTCTTTTTCCCCGAGCGCTCCTTTCAGGGCCCGGTTGAAAGGGGTTTATGACATGGGTTAAGACAACTCGTTCCTTTTGGGAAAGGGATTTGCATATTTTGAAGAGTCGCCACCTAACGATTTTAACGGTGCATTAGGGCACCTAAGGGGTTCAATTACAACTACATTACTGACCAGAGATTGGGTAAGGGCTTGAAATTATCCTAAGGGGAAGGTGTTAGGAACCCCTTAGGATCCACAAGTGTGGTTCCGGGCCAAATGATTTCTGTGAATTTGTAGGGCTTAGCAAACAAGAAAATAAAGGCTCAAATAAGAAAGCAACTAAATCGAGTGTTGGTCTCGACCTCTATTGCATGCTGTTACCCGTCCCTTCCTATCAGTCCTAGAGGAAATTAGGACTCCTATCCTAAAGGAGGTGCTAGGTAGACCCTCAGGTTTTAAAGGTGAAAATGCTAAGGCGACATATAATGAACAAGTAGAACTGCAGATAAAGGAGGTAGCACATAAACAGGAAAGGACTCAAAGACCTTCACAAGCAGTGCACATAAACAACATGTCTCATACACAATTAAGGTCCAGATTCAGATCCTACGCATGGTGTTTAAGTGATAATAACAAAGACATATTTATTGCATAACTCAGAGAGGTTGTCTTAATCAGACTTGCCACTGGTTTTAAGCATGATGACAGTTGAACACTAATCACAAAGGACAATTCTGGTTTTATTTTTTAAGTTGATTACCTAAGGCTTGACTAGGTGTAGGATAACATGCAACAGTTACTCTAGGTTGTTTATAGCTAATAACATGCAATTCTAGGTGTTGAAGATGTGCAAGGACTAATTACCAGTTGTTTAGAACAAGGGACTGTTTTAGATATCTGTATTTAGACTAAGTGCAGTTAAATGAGTACGATCCTATAGCATGATTTCTAATGCAGCATGATGCATAATAACCTAAACAGGATTTCTAAATGCACATGAAATCACAACATTATGCACCGTTTCAGGAATAGCAAGAGTACAACTTATTAATGTTACTTAACAGGATCTCTAAGTGTGCAGGCGTGCTGAGACCTGATTGCAGTTTATTTATCCTAGGACAGGACTTTTAATGAAGTTTCAGAACATGTTTACATGGACAGAATCACGTAATAGCAGTTTATTTTATTGTTATTATTATCCTATAGGCAGGATTTCTAAGCGTAGATGAGATGTTGAATACAATACACCTAAATCCTGAGTGGCATGATATCTAATGCATGGACACACGAACCTACACAGGATCTCTATTGCTCAAATAGGGAATAAAAACCTAAGCATGGTTTCTACCCTTGTAATAGCTAGGCATGCATAGTTACCCCTCCCGTTTCACTATCCAGCCCCAGAATTATTTACAAATTATTACAGGCCAAGGATTATGAATTACACAACCAAAAGTGAAAAATAAGAAGTTATTCTATAGGGAGCCTTCAATTAGGCCCAAATTATCTAAACCTCATTGGTATTCATAGCCTTTTCACAGTCCGGGTGTGTCAAAGTTCCCTAAGGACCTCAAGGGCTCCCGGACAACGCTCACACCCAGACTTAGTAACCATGAGTTAAACATGTGCAGTGTGGAAATACCAGTCTCAATGTGTCAGAGTTTAGAGGGAACTCAAAGTCCCAAAGCAGTGCTCACACTAAGGGGGCAGAACTTAAAGGTCTAGGAATCAAGTGAAGTGCAGGAGATGGATTTGAAAAGGTTTTGACACAAAACAATACTGGATTGATTCAGTAAGTAAAGAAGCTTTCTGAAAAGGTTTTGATCAATAATGAAACAACTTGAATATAATGTAAACATCTTTGGAAAAGCAGCAAACAACTCGCACAGGTTCAGCACATTCAAGCTTAGATTTCACTCGGGGACAATGGGGATTGGGGACACATAGAAACAAATTAGCATTAGAGAAGTATTAGAGTGTCACATACTAGTATTGAGTCTGAAACAACACAGTTAGTCACCAAGAATTCATGCCAAAATCTAAACATAATCAGATTCGAGGGAGTACTGGGAGAGGGTAGGACATAATTACACATAGGTTTAAGAAACACATGTTAAGTAACATACAAGGAAATTATAGTATCCTAGGGATTTCATGATGAGGCTATAAAGGAGGAGATACCCAGAACCAAATAACATAATATGTGAAACTAGTTGCAAGTAGGACAACATAACCATAAGTAAAAGGAAACCAGAAGCAGGATGTATCGTAATAACCAGAGAAACATGTTATTTTGGAGACTTTAAATATAAAATGGAAACATACCAGTTGAAGACAACAAATACAAAATAAGAGGCAAGTAGAATAGCTAGTCTTGGCTCCAGCCGACTAGCAATAGCAAAGAATCGAGAGAAGAATAGTAGAGTGTGTGTGTGTGAGCAAGAGAGAATAGAACAAGGTCTATGTTCGTGTTTTCTTAATGAAAGAGTGGTGTGTATATATAGTTTTTGAAAACCAATAGTGAATAAGGCAGAAAATCAAAATAAACCAGTAATTAGGGACTGAGCATCAATCAGTACACAATCAGTATAGGTATCCCTTAATTGAAAGGATTGAGTTCAAGCATCATTATCAGAAAATGAATAAGGAAAGGTACCATATGTAGCTTAGAGGAATATTCAAAATAGTGTGAAATTAGCATAAGTGTCCCTTAATTGAAGGGATTGAGTTCAAACGGCTAGCAGGCAAAACAACAAATAAGGAAAGTTCCCATATGTGACATGCATATGGCATATAAGGAAACAATTTTAAATCAGTACGAGCATACAATATAGGCTAGGTTCACAAACTCTAATTAAGGGAATGGGAATCAATTAACAACAAATAAATCATGTAACAAGGTAAAAAATGGACTAAGTTCGGAAATTAATCCATAAGGTCTCAAATCACAAGGAATCAGGGATTCAAAAAAACAGAAAAGATAACACTGATTTATCACAATATTATGAGAATAAGCACAATAACATACAATAGACAAAAATCAGAACCTCAAGAAGACTGGTAAGGTAAAATCATGCAAAGGTTAGGGATTCATATAGAATACAGTACGAATCGACATAGCAAACATGATATAGGCAAAAGAAGTGAATAGTGAGGAACCTTAACCTGGGGTAAAACCACAAAATCATGGAATTTTCAGGAGAAAACAGTAAACATAATAGAACATATCATCAGAAACAACTCAGAACCCTATGATTAGAACTAAGAAAAATTAGGGTTTTTCAACAGAATAACTCGAATAGAGGAGAAGGCTTAAGCAAAAGTTTTAAACATAGAGACTCATAGATTAACACAAAAAATCAGGAGAAAAAGTGTTTTTTATAAAGGGGTTTAAGAACCCTAGTTTGAAGATGCAAAAGCCATTTTGGGAAAATCGAAAAACCTTTAAGAAGTATAGCATAGTAACTCAGGATACACCCAGATCTACCATAGATCTAAAGAATCGGGAGAGTTTTTAAACATTTAGGGTTTCAAAGAGAACCCAGAAAGATAAGAAAACCTCAAAACATTACTGGTTTAAACCCCAAAAGTCATAGATCTTACTTGGACGACCGGAGGTGGGCGGAGAATGGTGAGTACAGGCCCAGGGGGGTAGGAGAGTGAACCCAGGTCTCTTGAAGACCTTAAGGATAGCAACACTGATCGTAAAGGAACCATAGAAGGCAGGAGGGTGGTGAGGATTCCATGGCTCCCGGTGGAGAGGTGGCCGGAGAAGACGAAGGGCCTCATCGGAGGTGGAGAGGAGACTTGAAGTCTCTAGAGAGTTTGAGAGATAGATAGAGAGATATTAGAGAGATAGAGAGACCGAGTGAATGAGGGGTCAGGGGGGTAGTCTTCTAGGTTTAATTATGGTAACACTAATCTGGGCCGTTGATTTAAATTGATCAACAACTTAGATTATTCGTAGGGTTGGGCCGGGTAGGAATTTGGTTTGGGCTGGGGTTAGTTGGGTTAGGACCAGGTTTGATTTAGGTTGGAATTTAAATAAAGAATAGCTATTTGTTAAATGCCCATTAATATTAGATAAATAATTAATAAAAATAGTTACTAATCATATAAAATGAAATTAAGGCTAGCTAGGTAAAATTAAGGTAATTAACTAATATTTAAAATATAAAATGACGAACTATTGAATTAAAATGGCATAAAATGTACAATTAGGCTATAATTACAAAATTATTGTAATTATAGCCAAATAATGCCAAATTGGCTAATTTGTGGAATAATCAAATCCTAATAGGATTCAAAATGATATATTGCTAGGAAATATTTTGAAATTATTTATAATACAATTTATGAATAATTATTGAATATAAAAATACTGAATAAATTGGAAAAGAATTTACTAAAAATATGAAAAATTACGAAAAAATATCAATTATTATAAAGAGTGATTTTGAAGGTATATACGCAAATTTTAAAATAGTTTGAGGAAAAATTGGGTATTAACAGCCGCCCCTCTTTATCCGGGAAGGATGAAAGAGTTGTCGGGTAAAGACATTATGGTCAATTTTGACCGATCGAAGCGGTTTGAAGAGGTTTAGGCCGCACCCTGGTTTCTGAGTTGCCTACATATCCCTAGTTTTACAGGAATCAGGTCGTATGTAATTCAGGAGTCATCGGCGAAGCATACCGATGGAGCTTTTTTACAAGAACGGACGCAACATATAGGACTGGTTGAATGAATGGCTTACAGGGCAATTAGGAGAATTAGAGCGAGATCGCTCCTGCCGGGACAGATGTTGCTTGCCGGGTTACCTGCAAATGAGTAATACAAGCATATCGTGTGTGATTTAAACATTATGCAAATTCCCGTTGGACTATGAATGCTGTCTTTGGACGGTTGATGATGTCTTTAGACCATGATGTCCTGGGTCATGAATTGCTTGATGCAGGATTTGCAAGCCATGAAATGATGTTCACGGGCCATGAAGATGGTGCCTCCGAACCATGATGCCTTTGAATAATGATGTGCAAACTGATAAAGAGATCCTCAGTCCATGACATGGTGTTCTCGGGCCATGAAGATGGTGCCTCCGAACGATGACGCATTTGGATAAGTTGGCGATATTTCAGCCCATGAAGATGCAATAGTATGATGCTGACAAGACAGAGCTTAGTCTTGCGAATTAAAGGGGCAGAGCTTAGCCCAAAAGGAAACCGCAGTAAATAATGCTCGAGGCATTGGTTGCTTTTGAGAAGTAAATGGGAGGCAGCGTTTAGCCTCAGAAGGCAGAAAGGTAGTCTTATGCAATATGCGAATGCAGATGGAGGTAGCGTTTAACCTCGGAAGGCAAAATGGTAGCCTTATGCAATATACGAATGCAGATGGAGGTAGCGTTTAACCTGGGAAGGCAGAATGGTAGCCTTATGCAAGATGCGAATGCAGATGGAGGTAGCATTTAACCTCGGAAGGCAGAGAGGTAGCCTTATGCAAGATGCGAATGAAAGTGGAGGTAGAGTTTAACCTCAGAAGGTAGAAAGGTAGCCTTATGCAAGATGCGAATGCAAATGGAGGTAGCGTTTAACCTCGGAAGGCAGAAAGGTATCCTTATGCAACATGCGAATGCAGATGGAGGTAGCGTTTAACCTCGGAAGGCAGAAAGGTAGCCTTACGCAAGATGTGAATGCAGGTGGAGGTAGCGTTTAACCTTGGAAGGTAGAAAGGTAGCCTTATGCAAGATGGGAATGCAGATGGAGGTAGCATTTAACCTCGGAAGGCAGAAAGGTAGCCTCATGCAAGATGCGAATGCAGATGGAGGTAGCGTTTAACCTCGAAAGGCAGAATGGTAGCCTTATGCAAGATTAAGGAAGGACAACCGAAATTCTTAGCTGGTGTTAAATTGCGGTAGAGCATTGTGATAATGAAGCATCGTTTGTGCTAATAATAAATGTTGGAATGTGCGATGAGTTTGAGGAACGATGCATATCCTTTGAGCGGATAATACGTTTTGGGGATTTTGCAATTTTATGCCTGCATCCAAAGAAATATCGTGAGTTTTGTAAAGGGGGAAGGTTAGTTCGCATTCCCGCTGGCTCTGCTTGGCTCATTTTCTTGATCATGGTGATACTGTATGTATCATTGGGGTAGCGTTCGCTAAACTAGTTGCTTCAGAAAAAATAAATATGCATGATGTTATAAAAGTATAATATATAATCTAAAATAGTTTTAGATGAACCGGCGACATGACACGGCTCGAGACATTGCAACCTATCCAGCTGCGGAATTTTGAGGGTCCTCCTCAAAATTCTACCCTAGTTTGCTGGATGGACGCCTCTGACTGCTGCTCGTGCGGTGATTGGCTGAACTTGCTTCAGAATTTTGGGGGTCCTCCTCACAATTTTGCCCCAGTTGGATGGGTGAATGCTTGTGGATTACTGCTCGCTTCAGAATTTTGAGGGTCCTCCTCAAAATTTTGCCCCTGTTTCGAATTGTGAGGAAAAATAGTTTTTTATTGAATTGTGACCGAACCCATAGGTCTGCCTACGTATCCCTTCTTAAAAGGGAATCAGGTCAGGCGTAGTTCAATTTACATCACTGAGAAAGCATAAAGATTACGCATAGTAGCGCTTGCATCTGAATTTATCGATTTCGGCCAAACTTCTCAATCCAATTCTGCAAGTATGATGGCTCCTCCTGTCAGCACTCTATAAACCATGTACGGACCTTGCAAGTTGGGAGAGAACTTCCCCTTGGCTTCTTCTTGATGCAGAAAGATTTTCTTTAACACCAGCTGCCCTGGTGTGAATCGTCTCGGCTTGACTTTCTTGTTGAAGGCCCTGGCCATTCTGTTCTGATATAGTTGACCATGACATACTGCATTCATTCTCTTCCCGTCTATGAGGGCTAGTTTCTCATAAAGGTTCCTTACCCACTCTGCATTGTTGAGCTCAGCTTCCTGTATAATTCTTAGAGATGGAATCTCCACTTCGGCAGGAATAACAGCCTCTGTACCATAAACTATCATATAGGGATTTGCCCCTGTTGATGTGCGGACAGTGGTGCGGTATCCCAATAAAGAGAATGATAACTTTTCATGCCACTGCTTGTGCCTTTCTATCATCTTCCTTAGTATCTTCTAGATGTTTTTGTTAGCGGCCTCTATGGCTCCATTCATCTGAGGTCTGTATGCTGTGGAATTTTTGTGTTTGATCTTGAGAGTTTCACACATAGATTTCATCAAGTCACTGTTGAGATTAGAACTATTGTCGGTGATGATTGATTCGGGAACTCCGAACCGACAAAAAATACGGTCGCGGACAAAGTCGGCCACGACTTTCTTAGTAATTGCTTTGTAGGAGGCCGTTTCGACCCATTTAGTGAAGTAGTCAATGGATACCAAAATGAACTTGTGGCCATTGGAGGCGGCAGGCTCGATTGGTCCAATAACGTCCATACCCCAAGCGGTGAACAACCATGGTGAGCTGGTTGCATTGAGCTCACTTGGAGGCACCTTTATCATATCCCCATGTATCTGGTAGCGGTGGCACTTCTGAACATACTGGATGCAGTCTGTTTCCATAGTCATCCAAAATTAACCAGCTCGGAGTATCTTCTTTGCTAGAACAAAACCGTTCATATATGGGCCACATGTCCCAACATTAATTTCTTCCAGCAATTTTGATGCTTTCTTTTGTGTCAACACACCTTAATAACCCCAAATTGGGAGTCCTCCTATAAAGGATTCCTCCGCTATGAAAGACATTGTTGGACAATCTCCGAAGTGTGTGTTTCTGAGTGGAATTTGCAAGCTCGGGGTATTCTCATTTTGCCAAGTACTCATCGATGTCATGAAACCAAGGATTTCCGTCTTCTTCTTCTTCAACATGGGCACAGTAAGCTGGCTGATTATGGATCTCTACAGGGATGCTGGATTATTGAGGATAAAGTAGCCAATGCGTTGGCGAACTCATTATGGATTCTGGGGACGTACCGGAACTCTATCTTTGTGAACCTCTTTCTTAATTCCTATATATGGTGCAGGTACGACAGTATCTTGGAATTCTTTGTTTCCCATTCTCCTTGTACTTGATGTACCAATAAATCTGAATCACCGATCACTAACAACTCCTGGACGTTCATGTCAATGGCCATATTGAGCCCTAAGATACAGGCTTCATATTCGGCCATATTGTTGGTGCAAGGGAACCTGATTTTGGCAGATATCGAATAATGTTGACCGGTCTCTGATACTAGGACTGCTCCGATACTGACTCCCTTGAAGTTTGCTGCTCCATCAAAGAATACCCTTCAACCATCATAGGGTTCTGCAATATCTCCTCCTATGAATGATACCTATTCATTAGGAAAATATATTTTCAGGGGTTCGTATTCTCCGTCTACGGGATTCTCATCAAGATGGTCTGCCAGAGCTTGTCCTTTAACTGCCTTCTGAGTCATGTAAACAATGTCGAATTCGCTCAGTAAGATTTTCCACTTGGCTAGCTTGCTAGTGGGCATGGGCTTCTGAAAGATGTATTTTAATGGATCCATCCTTGATATAAGATATGTGTTGTAGGCACAGAAGTAATGCCTCAGCTTTTGGGCGACCCAAGTTAGAGCACAACAGGTACGCTCTAATAGAGAATACCGGGCCTCGTATGGAGTGAACTTCTTGCTGAGGTAATAAATAACTTGTTCCTTCCTTCCCGTTTCATCGTGCTACCCCAGAACGCAGCCGAAAGCTCCATCTAACACGACAAGATAGAGTAACAGAGGTATGTCTGGCTCAGGCGGTACTAGGACTGGCGGTGTTGACAAATATTCCTTGATTCTGTCGAAAGCCTTTTGACAATCGTCGGTCCACTTGGTCACAACATCCTTCTTCAGCATCTTAAAGATTGGCTCACAAATGACTGTAGACTGTGCTATAAATCGGCTGATGTAATTAAGCCTCCCCAAGAAACTTATCACGTCTTTCTTGTTCCTTGGTGGTGGTAGTTCTTGAATGGCTATGACTTTTGACGGATCTAATTCTAGTCCTCGACGGCTTACAATAAACCCCATCAACTTCCCAGCAGAAACCCCGAATGCACTCTTCGCGGGGTTTAGTTTCATATTATATTTTCGCAATCTATTGAAGAACTTCCCCAAATTCTCCATGTAATCAACATCTTTATTTTATTTGATAATGACATCATCAACGTACACCTCGATCTCCTTGTGAATCATGTCATGAAATATGGTGGTCATGTCCCTTATGTAGGTGACCCCTGCATTCTTTAGGCCAAATGGCATCATCTTGTAACAATACACTCCCCACGGTGTGATGAACGCGGTTTTCTCAACATCTTCCTCATCCATCCAAATCTGGTGATAATCAGCGAAGTAATCCACGAAGGATTGCAATTCATGCTTGGCGCAATTGTCAATCAGAATGTGTATATTTGGTAAGGGGAAGTCGTCTTTCGGACTGGCCGGGTTGAGATCCCGGTAATCGACGCATACTCTGACCTTCCTGTACTTCTTCGGCATTGGTACAATGTTGTCTAACCATGTCGGGTACTCCACTACCCGAAGAACTTTGCGTTGATCTACTTGGTAACTTCTTCTTTGATTTTCAAACTATGTCGGGTTTGAACTTTCTGAGCTTTTGTTTCACCGGTGGACATGTTGGATTGGTTGGAAATTTGTGAGCCACAATAGACGTACTTAGACCAGTCATGTCATCATTCGACCATGCAAATACATCCTCATACTCTTTTAGAAACTCCGTGTATTCTTTCTTTTCTAATGGTGACAAATGAATGCTGATGCGAGTCTCCTTGACGTTTTTCGAATCTCCTAGGTTGATAACTTCGGTCACATCCAGGTTGGACTTAGGTCTGTTCTCAAAGTTCTCAACTTCTTTGACAATCTCGTCAGGTATGTCGTCCTCGTCTGAATCAACGTCCGTTTGATGTGTTGTCTCACTGCATGTCACAATTATCAGTTCATCAAGACAAGTAATAGTAATCCTGTATAAATAAAGTAATGAGAGAAAACAATAACAATAAATACCGGATTCGTAAGAGAAATTTAGAAGATTCTTTGATGAATTGAATAAATGTTTTGAACATTGAAGATCTTATTACATAATTGAAAAATGCAGGAAGAGGAAAATCATTTAGTGAATAAAACAATAAATAATGCTTGTTTTAGCCTTGCTACCCGAGGCTCGTCGGGCTTTGGTCGTCTTGATAGACCAATTCTTGAGATATGTCCCCTTGCTTACAGCCTGTATGGAAGGGCCTTCCTCCCCCTTCTCATCGAGAACAACATAGCAATCCATATCCTCGTCCTCTAGGAACAAATCCTCATTGCTGCAAGTGCTTCTTCTTCGTCTGATCCATAAATAATGTCGGCCTGCTTGAAAGTCTGCTCAAGATGAGGTATCGTCTGATCTAAAGGATAATAGGGACCGTGCCAAGGTGGCGACCAGTCGTTGAATTCCTTCCAAGTGTACTTATACCCCAGACCGAAAGTGGTACCATGTTTCTTGAGTTTTATGGGCTTTGTGATCCCTTGGAGGTTCTTATCGAGCCCTTTGCCTGGCTTATATCCTCTCCAGTTCAGGATGCTCTCAATCTTTCTATCCCACCACTTTTACTTGTTGATAGAATTGACCCGCTCAATGTGGTGGTAATTTCCCCCTCCTATCTTCTTTTTTCCGTCAATCACCGAAATAGTTTGACGACTATAAATGAGGTTTCTACCGTCACCATGAATAATCACCTCTTGGTGGTTCCACTCAAATTTTACCGCTTGGTGTAGTGTTGACGCTATGGCCCCAGCATCATGAATCCAGGGCCGTCCTAACAGTAGGTTGTAGGATGCTGGAACATCTATCACCTGGAAGTCCACTTCGAACCAAGTCGGTCCCATATGCAGACATAGACTGATCTCCCCCATGGTGGACCTCTGAGAACCGTCGAAGGCTTTCACATTGATCGCTCCATCCCTTATCTCATGTATCCCTTTATCCAACTTCTTGAGTGTTATCAACAGACAGATGTTAAGACTGGAACCTCCATCGATCAAGATCCTTGTGATGAAATGATCTTCGCATTGCACGGTGATATGCAGTGCTTTGTTGTGCCCCAATCCTTCAGGTGGTAGCTCGTCCTCATGAAAAGTGATTTTGCAACTTTATAGTACCTGGCATATCATAATGGCCATTTCCCCACTAGTGATGTTGTTTGGCATATATGCTACACTTAACACTTTCAACAAAGCATTTATGTGTGATTCAGAATTCTGTAGCAAAGAGAGGATGGATATGCATACCGGTGTCTTGTTCAGCTGGTCGATAACTGAATACTCCTTAGCCTATACCTTTCTCCAAAGGTCATTGGGACCTGTTTCAATAAGGGGAGGCCGGTTGGCAGCTTGCTTGCTTGATTCGGCCAGATGCTCAAGGGTGTGGACACCAGTTCTCGTTATACCCTGTGTTGCGACAGCCTCCTCAGACCTGACATTGCCTTTCCTTCCCGCCTCGGCTGTATAGTTCCAAGGGATAGAGTTTGAACAGAAAGGTGGTGTGGTTGACATTTCCACCGGAATTGGTGCGGCCATCCTTACTTCAAATAGAATGTGTGTTCGGGGTGGCAAGACTGCGACCTCGAATGGTGCCGGTGCATTTGCTGGAGATACAAACTCAACTTCAATTGGCATTGGTGACTTTGCAGATGGCACTGCTTCAAACTCAAATGGTATAGACATATTTACCTCAGCGTCCTCAGATGGTTGAATATGGAATATGATCGGTTTGAGAGTGACTACAGGTTTCTTTGGGTCATCGCCTTCTGCGATCAACCCGATTGATCCCTCGGGATCCCAATCATCTTCTATTTCAATAATATAGATACCTCCACCCTTATGGTCTTGCAAAGGATTGTTGCGTACATTTGGAGCCGGGTCTTTTGTCACAATAATCTTGTTGTCAATGAGAGACTGTATTTTGTCCTTCAGAGAGCGGCATTCTTCGCTTTCATGCCGGAATGGTATGGACATGATTTGTTTGGGTTAACCCACTGGGAAGGGTTCTCAGCGGTGGCAGCAGGGATAGGTATGACATAACCAGCAACTTTGAGCTTCTCATACAGTTGGTCAATGGCTCGGCTATGGCGCTGTATTACTTTGGAAGGCGGCGATCAAAATTGGGACGAGGTCTAGGGAAGTTTTGGCGTGCAGGGGGTGATTGGTAATGTGATGGCTGGGAATTATAAGTGTGGTAGAAAGGAGCGGGTTGTGAGTATCTGGGCGAAGTAGGTTGATATATGGGTGGTGGAGATTGGTAGGTGGGCGGTGGAGCTTGGTAGGAAGGTGGTGGAGCTTGGTAGTTCGGTGAGGGTGCTTGGTAGTTTGGTGAGGGCTGGTAGGAAGGTGGTGGAGCTTGGTATGTGAGTGGAGGTATTGGATAAGCTTGGTATCTGAGTGGGGACTTGGCTCTTTGTGAAATCATTACGGCTCCCACATATCTCTTCTTAGACACACCACCAGACTGTAAAGCCTTGTTAGTGGCTTGCAAGGCTTCAAAATTTGTAACCATACCGCTTTTAATACCTTCTTCAATCCGCTCACCCAATTTGATGATGTCAGAGAACTTGTGGCCTTCAACCATCATTAACCGTTCATAATAATGCGGGTCCTGAGCCCGAACAAAGAACTTGTTCATCTGCTCTTCCTCTAGAGCAGGTCTGACTTTAGCGGCTTCAGACCTCGAGCGAGTAGCATACTTGCGAAAGGTTTCTGTGGGTTTCTTCTTCAAATTTTGAATGTAGAACACATCTGGTGCATTCTCTGTGTTGAATATAAACCTGCCCATAAAGTCAGACGCCGTGCTTACCCAGTTTGACCATTTCTTAGGGTCTTGGCTGATGTACAAGGACAGTGCATCTCCCTTCAAACTACTCATGAACAGCTTCATGCGGATTCTTTCATTCCTTCCCAACGCCAACCAACTTGTCGCAATAGGTCCTCAGATGGACTCTAGGATCACCAGTACTGTCAAACATTTCAAACTTTGGAGGTTTGTACCCCTCGGGAAGTTCGACATCAAGTAGTATACAAAGGTCTTCATAATTCAACCCTTCAATTCCCTTGGTTCTTTCAACACCCTGGACTCGGCTGGTCAATTTCCTAAGCTCCTCGGCNGGCTCCCACGTCTCTCTTCTTAGACACACCACCGGACTGTAAAGCCTTGTTAGTGGCTTGCAAGGCTTCAAAATTTGTAACCATACCGCTTTTAATACCTTCTTCAATCCGCTCACCCAATTTGATGATGTCAGAGAACTTGTGGCCTTCAACCATCATTAACCGTTCATAATAATGCGGGTCCTGAGCCCGAACAAAGAACTTGTTCATCTGCTCTTCCTCTAGAGCAGGTCTGACTTTAGCGGCTTCAGACCTCGAGCGAGTAGCATACTTGCGAAAGGTTTCTGTGGGTTTCTTCTTCAAATTTTGAATGTAGAACACATCTGGTGCATTCTCTGTGTTGAATATAAACCTGCCCATAAAGTCAGACGCCGTGCTTACCCAGTTTGACCATTTCTTAGGGTCTTGGCTGATGTACAAGGACAGTGCATCTCCCTTCAAACTACTCATGAACAGCTTCATGCGGATTCTTTCATTCCTTCCCAACGCCAACCAACTTGTCGCAATAGGTCCTCAGATGGACTCTAGGATCACCAGTACTGTCAAACATTTCAAACTTTGGAGGTTTGTACCCCTCGGGAAGTTCGACATCAAGTAGTATACAAAGGTCTTCATAATTCAACCCTTCAATTCCCTTGGTTCTTTCAACACCCTGGACTCGGCTGGTCAATTTCCTAAGCTCCTCGGCTAATTTCTTGATAAGTAAGTCCTTTCTGTCATACTCGGATGCCTGTGAGATATGCGGAGTGGAGTAGGCCACGGTTTCCACATATATGGGATTTTTATAGGTGTGGAAATGGTCCTTTGTGGGGTTTTGAGGTTCTGGGATGAGTATTGGAGTGTTATTTGTGGTGTGGCAAACATTGCACTGCATCAGGAGAGTTTGGTTCTTTGGGGGAGTGGCGTGATGGTGAGGTGCGAGATGATTTTGCTGTCTTGGGATATTTTGTGGAGGTGCGGGGTTTTGAGAATTTGGAAGGTTGACGTCGGGGACGTTGAGGGAAAATGACAGGTTGGCCAGATTTCGGACTTGATCGAGTTCTTCCTGAAACTTCAGCAATTTCTGTTCAAGTGGTGACATGCTTTCATGCAGGACCTGAAAACCTCGGCCATCAGTGGCCTCTACCCGTTCAATCATATTCTCCTTTCTGGTGCCGCTGGACTCTTCCATCTTACTTTTTCCTTTGTCTTTGCCCTTAGGAGGACTAGGAGGAGGAGTAGGTAGAGGGTCCTTGGATCTTGTGTGATAGGCTGATGATGCCAGAATGCACGAACTAACCTTTGGGGAGGGGAGTAAGAAAAAGAAATAAAAACAAAAGGTAACCAAGTCAGTGAGGATTATGAAAAGAATATTGCGGTATTTAAACACATAATGCGGAAATGTAAAGCGCGTCCTAAGTTGGGAACCTCTTTGTGCCCGAGGTCGGCCTAGCGACAAATTGATTTGGAGAACTTAAAATGCTAAATGCCTCATTTTATTTATAAGAAAAAATAAACAAATCCAAAAACTATAGACGAAAAATAAAAGTCACTAATGGACATTGGCCTTATTACATTGATAGAGAAAAATAAAGACACTCCTATCTACTTGTCCCAGAAAGACCTTCCCCAGACTGGGCATTCTTGCTTTCCTTGTACAGTTTTCCCAGCTCGCGAAGTCCCAGCAATAGGTAGGTTCTGGCTAGACATCCTCCTTCAGCCTTTTGACAATTCTTGACTCTTTTGATGATTACAGCCTCTATTATCATTTTGTTAGGCTGGATTTCCAGGAGAGATGATAGGTTACCCAAGTGTTTCCTGACGATAGCTTTGTCGCTAGAGTGCAGATCCTCCCACCAACTCAACAGTCTTGGGTGGATATTAGAGACCATGCCAAATTTGGAGACTTCGTGCCTCATTTTTCTGCAAAGCAAATAAGGTTAGGCCCTTACCCCCACCGGAATCGACTATTTAACGTCAATAATTAGCAGGAAGAATTTAGTTCTCCAAATAAATGCACAGAACGTGAGGGCATCCGTTTGGGTTTAGGGAAACCTAGTGGACTTTGGATAAGTCTATCTTAAAAGCTATCGTGCGGACGACACTTTAGCTCATCTAGGTCTAACCATGATGCATGCAACAATGCAACAGAGTAAGGTTTCCATGGGGTTTTAGACCGGTACCCTTGAGTGGACAACTCAAGGGGGAAAGGCACGAAACCGTCAACTGCACCACTGATCGACTAGTTTTACCGCAAATAAGCCTTTCCAAATTTAGTGGGTAATAATATAGGAAGAGCGCAACCACTCATCAAGTGTTGCTATAGTGTTTTGTTTGGCACGAGTGGAGTATGAATGTTGAGAATGATTATGCAATAATAAGTATTAAAACAAGTTGTCACGTATTTGCACGTTAAAGAAAGCGGTAAAAACAACAGTAATGATTTAAAGCAGTTACAAAAGAAAACAAAGAGACATGTAAGTTTCATCTTTGAGGAAAAGTAAATACCTGAAGTAAACAATTAATTGCATGTAAAGGGAAGAGGAAAGGGTGCAAGTATTTAAACAAAATCAAAGACACAAATTCACGAAACGATTTGAAATGGTAAAAGCTTGGATATCCCCAGCAAAGTCGCCATTCTGTCACGCCCCCTTTTTCCCCGAGCGCTCCTTTCGGGCCCCGGTTGAAAGTGGTTTATGACATGGGTTGAGACAACTCGTTCCTTTTGGGAAAGGGATTTGCATATTTTGAAGAGTCGCCACCTAATGATTTTAACGGTGCGTTAGGGCTTGAAATTATCCTAAGGGGAAGGTGCTAGGCACCCCTCAGGATCCACGAGTGTGGTTCCGGGCCAAATGGTTTCTGTGAATTTGTATGGCTTAACAAACAAACAAATAAAGGCTCAAATAAGAGGGGATTTAAGTCTTAAGAATGCAGATGTTTGAAAACAGTAAAGAAGATTAGCTTTTGAAAGGATTACAATCTAAGCATATAAAAGGTATCCTAGGTTTATAATAATATGGATCACATTAATGCAATACCCGGTAATACTCCTCGAAGAGGGGCTACACGTGGTATTAACGCACCGGTCATCATATCCATATTCTACCCTTTCCCACCCCACGAAAGCAACTAAATCGAGTGTTGGTCTCGACCTCTATTGCATGCTGTTACCCGTCCCTTCCAATAAGTCCTAGAGGAAATTATGACTCCTATCCTAAAGGAGGTGCTAGGAAGACCCTCAGGTTTTAAAGGTAAAAATGCTAAGGCGACATATAATGAACAAGTAGAACTGCAGATAAAGGGGGTAGCACATAAACAAGAAAGGACTCAAAGACCTCCACAAACAGTGCACATAAACAACATGTCTCATACACAATTAAGGTCTAGATTCAGATCCTACACATGGTGTTTAAGTTNACTCAGAGAGGATGTCTTAATCAGACTTGCCTACTGGTTTTAAGCATGATGACAGTTGAACACTAATCACAAAGGACAATTCTGGTTTTATTTTTTAAGTTGATTACCTAAGGCTTGCCTAGGTGTAGGATAACATGCAACAATTACTCTAGGTTGTTTATAGCTAATAACATGTAATTTTAGGGGTTGAAGATGTGCAAGGACTAATTACCAGTTGTTTAGAACAGGGGACTCTTTTAGATATCTGTATTTAGACTAAGTGTAGTTAAATGAGTACGATCCTATAACATGATGCATATAACCTAAACAAGATTTCTAAATGCATATAAAATCACAACATTATGCACCGTTACAGGAATAGCAAGAGTATAGCTTGTTAATGTTACTTACCTAGAAACATGATCTATAAGTGCACAGGCGTGGTGAGACATGATTGCAGTTTATTTATCCTAGGACAGGACTTCTAATGACGTTTCAAAACATGTTTACATGGACATAATCACGTAATCACAGTTTATTTTATTGTTATTATTTATCTTATAGGCCGAATTTCTAAGCGTAGATGAGATGTTGAATACAATACACATAAATACTGAGTAACATGATATCTAATGCATGGACATATGAACCTACACCGGATCTCTATTGCTCAGATAGGGAATAAAAACCTAAGCATGGTTTCTACCCTTGTAATAGCTAGGCATGCATAGTTATCCCTCCCGTTTCACTATCCAGCCCCATAATTATTTACAAATTATCACAGGCCAAGGATTATGAATTACACAACCAAAAGTGAAAAATAAGAAGTTATTCTATAGGGAGACTTCAATTAGGTCCAAAGCCTCTAAACCTCATTGCCATATGGTATTCATAGCCTTTTCACAGTCCGGGTGTGTCAAAGTTCCCTAAGGACCTCAAGGGCTCCCGGGCAATGCTCACACCTAGACTTAGTAACCAGGAGTTAAACATGTGCAGTGTGGAAATACCAACCTCAGTGTGTCAGAGTTGAGAGGGAACTCAAGCCCAAAGCAGTTCTCACACTGAGGGGGCAGAGCTTAAAGGTCTAGGAACCAAACAACATAATATGTGAAACTAGTTGCAAGTAGGACAACATAACCATAAGTAAAAGGAAACCAGAAGCAAGATGCATCGTAATAACCAGAGAAACATGTTGTTTTGGAGACTTTAAATATAAACTAGAAACATACCAGTTGAAGGCAACAAATACAGAATAAGAGGCAAGTAGAATAGCTAGTCTTGACTTCCAGCCGACTAGCAATTGTGAACAATCGAGAGAAGAATAGTAGATTGTGTGTGTGTGAGCAAGAGAGAATAGAACAAGGTCTATGTTCATGTTTTCTTAATGAAAGAGTAGTGTGTATATATAGTTTTTGAAAACCAGTGATGAATAAGGCAGGAAATCAAAATAAACCAGTAATTAGGGATTGAGCATCAATCAGTCACAATCAGTATAGGTATCCCTTAATTGAAGGGATTGAATTCAAACGGCTAGCAGGAAAAACAAATAAGGAAAGTTCCCATATGTGACATGCATATGACATATAAGGAAACAATTTCAAATCAGTACAAGCATACAATAGAGGCTAGGTTCACAGACTCTAATTAAGGGAATGGGAATCAATTAACAACAAATAAATCATGTAACAAGGTAAAAAATGGGCTAAGGTCGGAAATTAATCCGTAAGGTCTCAAATCACAAGGAATCGGGGGTTCAAAAGAAAAAATAACACTGATTTATCACAATATTATGAGAATAAGCACAATATCATATAATATACAAAAATCAGAACCTCAAGAAGACTGGTAAGGTAAAATCATGCAAAGGTTAGGGATTCATATAAAACACAGTACAAATCGACATAACAAACATGATATAGACAAAAGAAGTGAATAGTCAGGAACCCTAATAGGTAAACCTGGGGTAAAACCACAAAATCATGGAATTTTCAGGAGAAAACAGTTAACATAATAGAACATATCATCAGAAACAACTCAGAACCCTATGATTAGAACTAAGAAAAATTAGGGTTTTTCAACAGAATAACTCGAATAGAGGAGAAGGCTTAAGCAAAAGTTTTAAACATAGAGACTCATAGATTAACACAAAAAATCAGGAGAAAAAGTGTTTTTTGAAAAGGGGTTTAAGAACCCTAGTTTGAAGATGAAAAGCCATTTTGGAAAAATCGAAAAACCTTTAAGAAGTATAGCATAGTAACTCAGGATACACCCAGATCTACCATAGATCTAAAGAATCGGGAGAGTTTTTAAACATTTAGGGTTTCAAAGAGAACCCAGAAAGATAAGAAAACCTCAAAACATTACTGGTTTAAACCCCAAAAGTCATAGATCTTACTTGGACGGTCGGAGGTGGCCGGAGAATGGTGAGTACATGCCCAGGGGGGTAGGAGAGTGAACCCAGGTCTCTTAAGACCTTAAGGATGGCAACACCGGTCGTAAAGGAACCATAAAAGGCAGGAGGGTGGTGAGGATTCCATGGCTCCCGGTGGAGAGGTGGCCGGAGAAGACGAAGGGCCTCATCGGAGGTGGAGAGGAGACTGGAAGTATATAGAGAGTTTGAGAGATAGAGAGATATAGAGAGAGATTAAAGAGATAGAGAGACTGAGTGAATGAGGGGTCAGGGGGGTAGTCTCCTAGGTTTAATTATGGTAACACTAATTTGGGCCGTTGATTTAAATTGATCAACAACTTAGATTAGTCGTAGGGTTGGGCCGGGTAGGAATTTGGTTTGGGCTGGGGTTAGTTGGGTTAGGACCAGGTTTGATTTAGGTTGGAATTTAAATAAAGAATGGCTATTTGTTAAATACCCATTAAAATTAGATAAATAATTAATAAAAATAGCTAATAATCATATAAAATGAAATTAAGGCTAAATAGGTGAAATTAAGGTAATTAACTAATATTTAAAATATAAAATGACTAACTATTGAATTAAAATAGCATAAAATGTACAATTAGGCTATAATTGCAAAATTACTGTAATTATAGCCAAATAATGCTAAATTGGCTAATTTGTGAAATAATCAAATCCTAATATGATTAAAAATTATATATTGCTGAGGAATATTTTGAAATTATTTATAATACAATTTATGAATAATTATTGAATATAAAAATACTGATTAAATTGAAAAAGAATTTAATAAAAATATGAAAAATTACGGAAAAATATCAATTATTATAAAGAGTGATTTTGAAGGTATATATGCAAATTTTAAAATAGTTTGAGTAAAAGTTGGGTATCAACAGTAATCGTCTACCACCACGCCCTTCAATCTCTTGCTGGGTGGTGAGGAGGTGCGAACCTGCTGAGACGTTGAGGATCCACTCAGAATAACTGTGGTAGTCACCGAGCTCTGCCCTAGCGCCACTACGGCCCCCTTTGTGCCCAAACTAGATAACGCTTCCACTCCCTGGGCGACCTCTCCCCCGGTTGCAGACACCGCCCCAACAGGATCAACCCTCAAGGGCGCATCAATCGAAGGCGTCTTCTCTGATGTTATACTCCGCCTCTTTGATGGGGCCTCTTCGCCAACACTATGAGAGAGTTCTCCCGCCGAACGGACCATGGGGTCCGGAGAGTCTGAATGAGGAATAATCTCAGTACGACTAGATCCGGACGCAGACTCGACCTGTGAAATAGTCTGATTTCGAGTACCTTCATCAGCAGCTGCTCAGAGTACGGGCCTGGCAGAAGAAGCCGGTTGACGGAAAGCAAGACCAGGGTAAAACGACTAAGGCGAAGACAAGCTGACTTACCGTCAGAAGGTTTACGCCCAAACCTCTCGTGGAAACGTGCCCATGCACGAATTCCCACTGTGTCAGGCAGAACCGAGCTCACCCACCCGTGAATATCGCTAACTTGCGGAGGGGGTAGCCTCTCGGCTGCGACAACACAAAAAACACAACAAACAATGACAACAATCAATCGACGAGATCGCAAGATGAAAACAACCGACCAACGTTGTAAAAAAGGAAAAAGGAAGAAAGACCTACCTGCGAAGTTCCACATCTCGGGGAACCCGGCGGGGTTAGACACCACGTGTTCTGTGCGGACATAAAAGAAGCTCTCACAGAAGCAGCGATTGGCCTTATCTTCCATTTCGATCACCGGGCTCTTAGTACCACGGTGAAGAAGGTGCAATATAGTGCCTTACGAAAGCTGGGGACGAAGAGATGCATCAATTGTTGAAGGGAAACCCCACGGTTGGACAACTCCGCATACTTGTTGAGTATCAAGAAAAGTTTATAAATGTATGGGGTGAACTAGTCCAGGCACACCTCGTAGAAGCAGCAGAAGTCCGCCGCCAGCTAGGGAAAGGGAAGTGTGTGCCCAATAATAAAAGGGACGCATAGAGCACGCAGTACCCTGGGCGATGTAAGTGAACAATATCGCCTTCCGCCGGAACGAGTTCGATATGCTCAAGGATTCTCCATTTAACTTTGAGGTCGAGAGCACCGCAACATCCACCGTAGAAAGCACGGATTCAGACTCATCTTCGGTGGCGCTGTTAAAGTCTATCCTTGGCTTCCCCGAGCGGGGCACCACTTCATCTACCGTCAGAAAACTCTCGTCTTCCGCCAACTCGCTCCCTCTTCGAGGGAAAGCACGAAATTTTCCGGCACCGGAGCATCAGCGCCTCGGTCAGGGTAAGAAGAAGTACTGGCCATTGCTTCGAATGATTACACAGATCGTGGATATAGAGAAAGAAGGGTAACAGTCACAAGGATTGCCGACAAAAAAAGAAATGTGAACTGGGAGGGAAGAGCAAATGCTTTTAAGATCTTCTTGAGAATGATTTGAGAAATGCTGCATTCGAATGAGAAATTCTCCTATTTATAGGAACATAAATACCCCAGTTTGAGAAATAAAATGCCGCCTTTTTCAAAAAGTAACAGGAGAGGGGCGGGAAACGATGCGACACACAACGAACGTGTGCCATAATGATACCTGACAAATTTAATGTCATTTCAACTGACACACTGGTCTGACAACTCTCTCGAAACGTCACATCGTCGCCCCACTGAGAAGTGCTCGCCCCTTGCCCAAAACGCTCAGATTTCTCAAAGTGTTCGAATTGACAAGGTACGCCCATCGTGCTCGCCCAAAGGCGACCCATATAGGCGGAGGGACTAACTTTATGGGTCGAAATCTTACCACGTGAGACTGGACTCAAAACAGGAATGGCAAGAAAGTAATTAAGTCGTGATTGTGTATACAAGACACCGTAATGACGTACATCACGGCCACGACCGAAGTTGTCATGACCCAAAATCCTAACTAAGGTCGTGATAACGCCCAACTGTGGGGTCAGGCAAGCCGGCTCTAACATTTACTAAAGGCTCCTTTTTATTAGTTTAAAACACTTTAAAAATACACTCAGTTTTTAATAGTTAAAACGTGATTTGACGAGGATAGTTAACCATTTTTAATCAAAACGGTCATGATGAGAATGAGTCAATATACATATATATACACAAACCCGTAAATCAAAATAACAACTACGTGTGTGCCAGGAACTAGCGTCACAAGTCCTACGGGCATACTAACAGAATATACAAAAACATAATATATAATCCCACTGTCTGAAATAAATAGACGAAAAATAAGCAAAAGAAAACTCCAAGGTGCCGTCGAGAATCGTAAGGAGAAGTAGCTCACCATGAAGTCGGGTCCAACTGAGATCAGAATCGAGATCTGGTGTGATAACCCGATGCATCAGCCTCAGAACTTGTACAATTAAGTACAGAAGTGCAGCATGAGTACATAAATAAATATGTACCTAGTGAGTATCCCGCCTAACCTCGAAGAGGTAGTGACGAGAGGTAGACGTGATACTTACTAGGGTCAACATTTCTAAATAACATGATTTAGTAGGAACTAGGCAGGCATAACAGTCGTAGAAATCACAAGGAGATATATCATCAAGTATAGTATTATTTACCTTTGAATGTCAAATTTCACTAATACATAATGTACTAAATTCCCTTATTAACATAACTTAGTTTGTATAATTTCAACAAATTCGCAGTTAATCACACAGCACATAATAGGCCGGACATGTACGACCGAAACGTCGCGATAAAATAACATGGCACTGCCGAGGGTCGAACGGCTCGAACCATAGATGCATCTATTACCCCCTCGCGAATCGAACGTGCGACGCGGTTGACATAATAGTAGGGCTATTCCGCTCACGAATCATACATGTGGCGTGATGCCGCATACATACATAAAATTATCAATTTTTAGGGAATTATCAGAGATCTTTCTTTAAGGCAAGAACCTAAGCAATATATTATGGACCACCATTTCCTAATATTCTTATGCCAAATCAAGGATAATAAGCAAATCAAAATACGTTTAGGAATACATGTAAGGCACATATAAACATGCTCGTGACACACCAAACTGGATGTGTAAGGTGCAAGTTGTAGATATATGTCGACCAGGAGAGAGTACAGAAAGAAAAATAAAATATTTGAACATGATCTTCCAAGATGAACATGTATGCAAGTTTTCCAAATTTATTTTGATTATCTCTCTCTCTGGTGTGTGAGTTATTTCTCCATGCCTTATTCATTTGTTGCACTTTCTTTGTTGGCTATTGCTCTCTGGGTACGTGTAGTTTATATTCTTTTCTTGGGTATGATTACTTTTCTTTGTTCTTTTCGGCAGATTCTTGTTTATTCATGTAACAAAGATTTTGTTTAATTGCTCATTGCATCAGCTTACATTTTTCTTATCCAAAAGGAAACAGGAAAAGGGGAAGCATATACTTATTCTTACTTTATTTGTTAAATATCTTTGAATTTATTGCTTACATCCTCTACATATGAGTCTTCCACAATTACTCTGTCGACTGCTGCTTACAGGAAGGCCAAATCAAAGCAATCATTTATGGTGATGACATCACCAATTATCAAAAAATATTTCAGACTATTTCATACTCACTTGATAACGGGTGCGCGCTACCAAATTTGAGATACGAAAAACCGTTGCATACGTTTGAGTGGGTTATCGACAAAATAATCATAATTGATCCAATTAACAAAGACAACCCAGATGAAGAAGAGTTGCCTCCACCCACTAAACTTACTGTTACGTCCTTTGGAGACATTAAGGATCAAGCCTCTCGATCTATCAAGAATCCAACTAAGAACGTAGAACACATTTTGCTTTTCACTGTTTGTCATGTACGCCTGAGTTGCCAGTCCTCTATGTTTCTCTAACTGCTCTAACGACAGAACAACATGTTGATCATTTTATTGACGAGATTTTCAATGAAAGCTGAGATGGTAACAATCTGGGCACTGTCTCGGAGAGAGGCTCGGTGAAATAGACATGTCTGTGACGTTCTTCAAGACAGGACATACGGTACAGAAAGGATCATCTAAGGATCTTGTCTGGACGGAGCACGCCTTAATCAGTAAGCTTTACTATGCAGTCTATTTATGTATATATAAAAGCAAAGCACTATATGGTTCTTAACTCTATCAATCCAATAGTGTAAATCAAAGAGTTCTCTCACTTTCGCTTTAGTAACAGGAGAATCCCTTTGAAAATGTTGAAAACATACTCCTATCATCAACTGGTAGCTCAACTTTTAGGGACCAAGCGTCAATAATATTTTATTGCATATCCTTAAAGGTCAATGTATTCTCTCTTCTTTGGATAATTAGATTATAATTAGTCCACTATGTGGCTTCATTAACTCATTTTACAACTATAAAAACAGAAAAGTCTGAATTGATGACATATGATTATAAATTTTATTCTTCAAGTGAGAACCTTGACTCTAAAACCTCATAAATTTAGGCACTTTCTTTAATTGAGTCAAAATTTCAACTAATGATAGTTTATAAGATAATGTGTATGTCTTACAGGTTTGAGCAACGCTTCTTTGACATGTCATTTTATATGCAGTTCCTTTCATGAAGAGTTGCTTACTTATGTGCGCATTTGACTAACTTTTCAGCTTCTGCCCTATAATTTTCATTCTACACCATATATTTTTTGGCAGTTTGCAGAATTTCCTGTTGACACCTGTTTTATAATTTTGAAAATTGTTACTTCTGCATTTTTATCATGCATTCTATAACTTTTCAATTTTTGCACTTTTTTGGCAAATTATCTTTTTAATTGCAGACATACTTTTTCTGCAGTTCGGCTGTGAGTGTATTCAAATTGCATCACATGAATCTAATTACTCAAAGATGATAAAGTCTAAAGTTTGCTTAAGTAATCTAAAATCTCAGAACTTGTCATGCAGGATTGAATGGTATGTGCTTGATACTTTTGTAGAAAAATACTGCAAAAAAGGTGGTGTGTAGCTGCAGAGACTTATGGAGTAATACAGTTTTGTAAGGGATTACCTTTTATGTTCAATATGTTTGATATTTTTGATCTTATAGTGATGTAACTATTACAACTAGATCTCAAAGGAAATTGAATTAGTGTCACAGAAAGGGGGACATTTAGCAGTATTAAGAAAACAGTATTTAGAGTATAATATTAAATTGATGTTTTCTTTCTAAGATGAATTTTAGTTGATTTTTTCTTGAAGATAAATTTGAGCTGAACTTTTTCAGAGAACCTGATTGTTCTTTAAATTTTGAGTGTAGCTGCTTATCACAGGCTTTTGAACGTGGAAGTCACTCAAGGTGGGGAAAAAGGAAAACTGCTTTGACTATAAGAGGTTTTGTAATTTTCTAATATGTTGATTAATTCAAGCTAAGTACCATATTCCTACCTAAATAAAAGCTATGCAACTCTTTACTTGTCAAGGCTTGCTTTAGTTTTGGTTCTCATGAGTATATTGGTTTTGTTATTAAATTACAAGAACATAATTTGGATCTAATTATTGTCTATTCTATTTAAGAAGTGCTCACTTCTTCTGTGAGTTTTATATGGTGTAAAAATCAATTCTTTTAACTTATTTGAAACTACCAGCACTGTGTGCTAACATGAATTCTTAGGAAATTTAGGATTTGGAGCGTAAAAGAGATGTGAATTTGTCTTAATAAAGACTATCCTTCTCTCAATAAAAGAGGTAACATCATAATGTAGGTCCTATGCAGATTATGGACTAAGATGGTTAAAAGACAGAAAAGTTGGCTTCTGCTTATGGATAAACATGTGACACCTCTTCTATATGTCACCTGTTCGTAGTTTGTTTGCATCAGTCTATGAATTTTGGTATTTCATAAGCAATAGAGGGGAGGAGGAAGGGGTAGTGATGTAGAAGAACAAATGTGGGCTTTAGACTAAGATTAAGCTTAAGGTGTCAACTCCTTCATTAAGGAGATTACTTAGTGTTGACAACTGACCTCAAAATTGTCATGTTATTTGTTCTTTAAATTTGTTACTTTATCCTTTTAATCCTCAGTAAGTTCGAAAGTTTGCCTTAATTTCAACCTTAATACTGCTGGGACATGAGTTGGTTTGTTTGTCGAATGAATATATATATTTTTGGTGAGAAAATTGATTAAAATTATAGGGAAATGAAGAAGTGACATGATATGCATTTCTTGATGTTTTGCCTTTGCTATTGTAGATCATGGGTCCGGTTAGTCTTTGCTCCAATAAATATTAATATACGTGTAGATGACTGACACGTGTCCATATCATTATGAAGGGTTGTGATTGATTTTTAATTTATTCTTGTATTTCGGCTATTTTCCATCTTGTGCGGACGAACAAGAAGGAATTGATCGGCTCCAAAAATTCCAGTACCAAAAGCAATCATTCCCTTCCAAAAAACACAAACATAGCAAAGAGTGTCACATAGCAGAAAGTTATCAAGTATATTGTATTCTTATAAAATATATATATATAAATTAATTATTTCATAGAATTAAAATTGGTTATTAGTTTTTTATATGTTGAAAATCAGTAATAGTTCAAATCAGGCACCAGGGACATGTTGTTTCGTCCTCAAAGTAATAGTCAGTTTGTGAGAGGATTCACAATTAACACAATCATATTCTTGAAATAATGTATCAAAATATTAACCACAAAGTTCGACGAGTAAACAATCTCGGAATAGATCAAAACACATTATAATCTTGAAACAGCTGCGATTCTTCACTTCTCGAATTGTTGGCCTATCAAATATATAAAAATTTAATATAATAATATTAAAATGAATCTATTATGAAAACTAGAAAAGAGACTTAACTAAACATTAATCTGATCATGAGGAAAAGTATAAGAATTTTGTAAATGTTGAAAAGCATGGAAACACATGGCACCTGTACACACAAAAAATAATGCCAATGAAAAAATAATTCCTTGAGAGAAATTATTTACATCAATAAAAAGTGTCTTACTATTACCGTCAACATTTGAGTAAAACTAGGATATGCCTTTGAAAGAGAAGATAACTCTGAGTGTTGAGATGAGTTTGTACCAACTGTACTTGGAGTGGCACTTATATTAGAATTGCAAATGATGCTTCTATTAGATGTTGAATCCTACCAACATAAACAAATGAATAAATAGAAAAACCGATAAAATAAGAAAATAAATAATTACCTATCTAGTATTCAACTATTGAGTTTAAAAAATCAAGTAAGATATACCTGAGTGAAATGACTTGCATTATCAAGTCCAGTGCTATCATAAATTTGTGTGGATCCATTTTGGTAAGTCGACTTCTTTCCCCGAGCTTTCTTTTGATTCAAATTCAACTCAAGAGAATTTTTAATCCTTCCTTTTGTATGATGCATCCCATCACCATGCAATCCCTCTTTTCTTTTTAATTTTTTGGCCCTTGTGAGGAATTCCTTGTTATTATATTCTTCTTGTGAGGACTACCACTAGATGGACTTGCAACCTTCATAACTTGTTCCAGTTTTGAACTCAGCTCATTTGCATATGTCACGGCTAATTTAAAATCTTCATCTGTTTCAGAAGCTTTTGTTGCTATTCTGACAAACACCGGACAAAGGAAATTTATAGCGGTTCATTCGCATCAATTTCGGATCTTTTTCTATGTCTTGCGCATCAATTTCCCTTATGTTATCAACCTTTGCATTTTTCATCCACCTTTTCAATACGTACTCTGATGGAATTCTTGTAACTCTTATTACCACGTCAAGAATTCTTATAATATGACGACAAAGTATACCTATGGACTTAAACTTCTTGCAAGAACACGATACTGTATCGCCTACTTCTCCCACCTTGACAATACGCTCTCGAGTGTGCCCATGTTTGCTAACCATATACATGATAATTGAATTATTTCTTTCACATTCAGTCACTCTAATTACAAAGATCTCATATATTCATCTTGAAATTTTTCAAAAATATTTGGTGTATATACCTCCCTAGCATGAGCCAGAATGGGTACATCTACTTTGAACATCGGCAACCGTTGTGATGCATCACAAGTATTCTATAGCTCATTATACCTTTTATCCTCAATGGCGCGATCATAATGCTTGAAAAATTGTACTAGATTATAGTCTGACTGCAAGTAATCTTTTAAATCACTGTTCAGGCTCTCACTCAATTGTGTGTTGTTCATACCACCCGAAAAAATTTGCTTTTCGTATGCTGCAAATAATTTTTCCCTTAATGCATATATTCCGTGCAACCATTTATTTTCGCGAAGACTATATCTATCAAGCATATTATTCCATGCATCTATAAAATTCTTCTTCATCCTCATATTCGTAAATGCATTTTCTATAATCACCAAGAAAAGAGGCATACCTTTTATATACTTGATTGAGATGTTTAGCTGCATCTTGCTCCATGTGGCAAACATATAATCTATGATGAACTTCAGGCATGACAATTGAAGTGGCCTTACTCATAGCAGGATCTTGATCTGTGAAAATTGCACATGGTTTTTGTTTAACCAAAGAATTAGACTCTTTGACTAAAGCTATTTTTAAGATGAACACGAGTTACTGATAATCAAGGAAAAAGAGAAAAATGAATAACAGACAATATTGCAGAAATATAGAAAAGCGAAGTCAATTATATTCGAGAATCAGATGCCTTCACAAGTTGTATTCCTCTCTCTTATATAGGAGATTCCTATAACGTACAACTCTTGCTATGGTTGCTCATTAATGACTAATTATGACATTAATGAGGCGTTACAAAGGATAATGATAATTGGGGTACGGTTACATAACGTTCGAGTAATCAATTGTGGGTCTTTGAATCTGCCCGTAGCTTTGTCTAGATTCATTCTGACCATGCCTCTCCCTTGTTTTGACCAGGTTGAGTTTGCCGTGACTGATAAGCTCGAGGGTTTACTGAATCGTGCCTCTTTGTTCCGTACCTCTTTTAAGAATCACATCCAACTGTCACGTTTTCCTGTGTCCACGTGACTGGCTGAGTTGTCAAAAACTGGCTTACGTGTGAAACTCTTTTTTACCAATACAGATAGTCCCCCCACTTACCATATATTTAACGATTAATATTTGGTAAGTGGATATTCATTTATGGCGGGAATATTTTGCCGCCGCTTTTCCTCGGATCATTGTATCCTTCTCTGCACCATAGGCGTCGTTTGTCACTTCCATTTAATGCTCATACCACGTGTCCTTTTCAGATTGGTTCTGCATTTACTCGGCACCTTTTATGGCTTTTTGCGGCTGTGTCAGTCCCGAAGTGACATTTTCAATTATGATTTTTCATCATTATTTTTCTTTTTTCCCATGTTTGACGGTTGTCCTCAAGTGTAAATACCTTTCTTCTTTTCTTTGCTTCCACGAAACACTTTTCTAACTTTGTCTTTTGTAAAGAACTTTCTTCTTGCCTTTGTAAACATGTCTTCTTCAAACCAACCTCAGGGAGTAATAGATATTGAAAATTTAACGCCATCTTCTGCCCCGACTAGGAGCCGGATAGGTGGTATACTTAGAAGCTTAGGATCCACTCATTCGAGGGGCTCCTCTTCTTCTCAGATAGTTCCTTCTCCTTCCACTAGATCTCTAGTTTCTCCGAGGTTTAGGGTTTCTCGGTCTTTGTCTAGAGGTAGAGGTGAACGCCTTCGTGAACCTGGAGTTGATGAAATTGTCCCTGCTGAGTTTGTTTTTGCTAGGGATAGTCAAGTTCTTGTAGACCAATCTTCTTCTCTTGAAAGTGTCGAAAGGTATTCAACCCTTATAACTGAGGGTCAGATTTCCCTTGTTCGTAGGGAGTGATTTTGGAGGCCTGATTTCCCTGTCTATATTCCGAATAGTAATCAAAGAATTACGTCTTACAAGACGGGATATTCTTTTGTTTATACGTACCCTTTCACTCTAGGGTTTAGACCCCCCATTGACCCAGTCATAATTGACTTTTTGTCATTTTTTCAATATCTGCTANTTATTTACTTTTCCTTGTTTTGACTTGAGATGTTTTATTAACACCGTATCTGTTTCTTCTTCTCTTAGCAATCATGAATACTGTTGAGAATATCTCCGGTATTCGTGATTGGGTAGAAAAATTATTGTCCGTTGCTCCTTTAGAAGAGAGATCTTGGAATTACCTCGCTGGGAGGTATGGTTGGCATGTAAAGACCCACGGTAAGTGAAACTTTAGTTCTTGCTTCTTTCCTTACTCGAGTCTCTTCTTTCTTTGTCGTTTAACTTTTTCCCTTTTAATAGGGTACTCTGCTCGTGGGGTGTCTGTTTCATCTATCCCGAAAATGTCTTTGGATCAGGCGCAAGAAATTGTCTGTTCATCTTCCTCGAAGAGGAATATCGGTGAGTCTCATTCCGTAGAAGAAGAATAAGAAGGTGCTTTAGTACACAGGCCACAGAGAAGGCGGGTGGTTTCAGATGACGAGCTTACACCCTTGACCTTGCCTTTCGTGTCTGTGGTTGAGCCCTCTGTCCTTGATGATGTTTCACATTCCCCTATTCACGAGGGTGTTGATCTTGCTCCTGACGATGTCCCTTTGGCTGATGTCTTTCCTGCTTCTTTGAGAGAAGCTGTCTCATCTGTTCCTTTGGCTATTTCGGCTTCTGCTGCTGCTTTTCCCGTAACTTCCTCGACTCTTCAATCCTCCGTGCTTGCTACTTTGCCCGTGGCTTCTCTAGCTCCTCAACCCTCCGTGCCTGTTTCTGTTTCATCTTTGCCTGCTTCCATGCCTTCCGTTAGGAAAATAGGGTCTTTCAGCAGAGAGATGCGACAGATGGTAATAGAGGTTCCGGCTGAGGGGAATCTTTTCAAGAAAACGGGTGAGGCCGAAGTGTGGCTCAAGCCTTTGATAGGTCCCTCTGAGAAAGCCAAGCTAGCCAGCCACGGTGCACTTACATGGGCCAATGAGGTCGTGCATACTTCTTTGAAGGTATGATGCAAGTTATCCTCTTTCATTTTCATATATGAAATGTACCATATCTGACTGGTTTATTTCTTGTAGATTAACCTTATAGGCATGGAGCTTATGAAGAGGATTTCAAACACGGACCAGGAGACAAAAAAAGTTACAGGCCGATGCTGATAATTGGAAAGCACAGTATGATAGCCTAAGGATTGACATGGATGCCTTAGAAGAAGAAAGGAGTACCTTGAAGCGGCAGATGAGACTCATGGCAGCAGAACTGGCAGTAGAGAAGGCTTCTTCCAGTCAGGATGATAAAGACAAGAGTGTTCTGGAGTCTTCATTCGCTGAGCAGTTGTCCCGTGCCTCAGAGGAGATTAGAGACTTGAAAAACTTGTTGGTGCAGAAGGAGGAATACTCAGGCGAGCTCGTGCAATCACTCACTCGTACTCAAGAGAACCTTCGTAAGGCTTTAGACAAAGCTCAAACTCTAGAGGAGCCGATTGTACTGTTAAGGGCCGCCCATGAAGCTGCAGAAGCGGAGAAGGACGGATTGAGAGCTGATCTTCAAGTATGGGCAAAGGATTATGAAGATCTTGAAGAGGTGGCTGTTGTCGATGTAAGTTGGGCGTACATGAATTCTCGCCTTGACACATTGATGGAAATGAGTCAAGAGGGTTTCGACCTTAGTGCTAAAATAGCTAAAACTAAGGAAGCCATGGAGAAGGCTCAACAAGGTCATAACCTTTCTTCACCTGATGGAGAGATTCCAGCCGCTCGTGCCTCTTCATCCCTAGTTGCTCCCGCTCCTTCTGCCAGTGAAGTCAACCCCTCTTTTGAAGAAATTTAGTTGGTTCATCCCCCCCTTTTTTTTCTTTGTCCCAATTGGTGGTTACCCCCGGTCCTATCGGGGGTAAATTTGGATTTCTTTAAAGTCCCCAAATGATAACTTAGGGGCATCTCAATGTGTATATATTCAAATTCCATACAGCTAAGTATAAGTTAATACTTAGTTTTTTGCTTAGCCGTTTTAATATATTGATGATAATATGATTTTTGTTG
This sequence comes from Nicotiana knightiana, assembly GCA_005239525.1. NCBI lineage: Eukaryota > Viridiplantae > Streptophyta > Magnoliopsida > Solanales > Solanaceae > Nicotiana > Nicotiana knightiana. The sequence continues at coordinate 1,769 of ML401256.1, read as the reverse complement.
AGTTTTTGTTTTACTCATTAAGTCTTTTGCATGCTTCATTTTTCGAGGTTTTAGTTTTACCTCTGAGTTTTGCATGTAGAATGCTTTAGATTACTCATACATTTTTGTAATAGGCATGGTGTCATATTAAACGTGTGCCTTTTTGTAGTAGGCATAGTTTATGGAAGAGGACCCTTTATGATTGTCATGAAGAACNCTCTTGTATTTCGTAACTGTTTTTTATAGGTAACAATTTTTCGATATTAATACAAGGAAACAACTATTTTTTACTAGTAACAGTTTTTATAAAGATTGGGATTTTTACCAGCAACTATTTTGGAAATAGTTTTCTAATAATAACGAGGGAAATGTTTTCTTATTCGTAACTGTTTTTATTTGATAACAGTTTCTTGAACAATACAAGAATTTAGATCTTTCATCCATAACTGTTTTATTTGATAACAGTTTTTTGAATGAGTACATTGATGATGATCTTTTACCCTAACTGTTTTTGTTACAACAACTTTGAATAAGTATAAAGATGTAAATTTCTTTCTCGTGACTAATATTTTGCCTTTCAACCTGAACATGTTCGAAGATTTTTGCTTTTTGCATTAGGCTTTGTATTTGGATGGCTCTTTTGATTTCTTTCGATTCTGCTCGTGTCACTTGTCTCGTTGGGTAGATGGGTCTTCAGGCTCGAGCTTTTGACTTTCTGATAGTCTTCTTTGCTTCGTCTTAGCCTTCAATACTGTATAGTCCCCCAAGTGTTTGAGCTTTGAAGAATGAAATCTCGAGCACTTGATTATTCCTTCCTTGTGGTCCTTTTCCTGAAAAGGAAAAACATTCCGGACTCGAAGGTATATAGTTTTTTAGATGATGACTGCTTAACCCTTTAAAACGTCCATCAGAAAGTTAACCCTAGACCGGGAATTGTGTTATTTCCTTGCGTCTTTGCAGGTCTAATATCATCATCTGATGATGGGTTAACTTTATGCCTATCATCTAAAAAAGTTAGTAAAATTTTTAAATGTTAAAAATGAAATCGAACGTTTGATACCTGACGGGGTATTCTTTTCCTTAGAAGTAATACTTCTTTAGGTGGATGTCGTTCCATCTTGTTGGTAGAACTCTGCCGTCCATAGCTTCCAACTCATAGGCGCCTTTCCCAGCTATGTTGATTTTGTAAGGTCCTTCCTAGTTTGGATTTAGATTTCCTGCACCTGCTTCTTTCGTTGATTTAAAGATGTTTTTGAGGACGAAGTCCCCAATCTTGAATTACCTGAGATGAGCTTTACGGTTGTAATAACGCTCTATGATTTGTTTTTAAGCTGCCATCTATATCAATGTTGCTTCTTTCCGTGGTTCAAGCAGGTCCAGGTTGGTCCTCAATTCGTCTTCGTTCTCCCTCCATGGCTGTTGAGAACCTTATGGTTGGTTCGCCAATCTCCACAGGTATTAAGGCTTCTGAGCCATAAAC